>JBAMJV010003259.1:0-18868 GCA_037951105.1 Echinarachnius parma
CCCCAAATTAAAGAAAAATGTGACGCCATTTTAAGTTTTCAGCGAAGTGTGCTGCGACCGTCTTACGAAACCCTGCCTCTTTTCCTAGCCTCCGCGCAAACACCCATTTCTGTGTGTGTGCAAAATCACGTCCTTTCAGGCAAAATCAAATCATCTTCTAGCACATCCATAAGTTTATTTTGGGTAACCTAGTTAGTGAAGTTTTTTTCTGCTTGTCAGGTGAAAAAAATATTTCTATGTCGACTGTCCCTCATCTCTGCCCCCCTCCCCCTCCCCAACCCTCCTCATCAAAATCAAACATCTGTCCGTCTGGATTCGGGGATCGAACATAATTACACCCCGGGATGGCGAGTCAAGTGTTTTGACCCACAAGACGATATTAAGGGCAGTTTTCCTACCATCGCGTTCACACCAGACCTATTATAGTACAAAATCAAAATATATGAATACACTCCGCGATACCTAGTCTCTAGTGTTGTTCACACAACCTAGTTTCCCACAATTCCCTACCGGTGATTTCTCGCAAGACCTGCAGTCCAGAATCGAACATAATTACACACCCCGGGATGACGATTCAATTCTATCGACCCATTAGACGAATTAAGGGCAGTTTTCCTATTAACGGGTTCACACAATATACCTGTAACCGGGATCCGAACACAGGTACACCCCACGATATGCATTAAATTATGATTTCGTATCAAACATACACACAAGACCTAGATTCAGGAACCGAACACAGTAATAATACTCCACGATGCCGACCTACGATACGTGTATCAACGTGTTCACATCATACCGAGAATCGGGAATCGAGCAAAATGACAGTCCACCATGGCGAGTCAACTATATTTACCTACGACACGTATATCATGCAATCTCAGAGTTCACACCAGATTTAGAGTCCGGAATTGCTCTAAGTAATAATGACCGCAATTATATTGATAAAAATTGCAATCAAATAATACTTTGCCAAGAAAATTGAAAGGTACATTTTTGTTAAATGTTATAATCAACATCTGTTTTACATCTTCTTATAATTCTCTTTGCATTTCACCTATTTCGCACATATCATAACATATGGAGACCTTTAATTGTTGTAACAAAACTCTTTATAATTAGCATACCTAAATAGTAAATACACATGGACCGTTGCCTGAAAAAGGTTGTTCGTGATATTTCACACGCAGGATATGCTAATCGTGGTCGCATATTAATTGCGTGATAGATCAGAGAAAGGATGGATCGTATATATGAGTGAAATCGGGGCCAATTCTCACCCCCACTGTTCTCTAGAAAGGTATGTTACCCTTCCTATTAACCCTACACTGATCCCGATCGCTAGACGCTGACTCAATTATCCGCTTGGTCACGAGGCAGCTGTATCCACTATAGCATTCAATTATCAAGGAGACGAGCGAGAGATAGAGAACTTAGGGAAAAGGAGAGAGAAAGAGGAGAGAGGGGGAGGGGGTGGAAGAAACAGATGTAGATAAAGAGGGGGAGATTAAGGGAAGGGGAACGGGGGAGGGGGGAGGGGACGCGGGAATAGACAGAACACGGGAACGAGTTATAGAAATGTGAGTAGAGGTATAACAAGAAATGGATGATGGAATGGTAGGGACAGAAAATGGGTACTAACTATACCATTGAGGAGGACATCGTTTATAGGCGTATTTAACAGGTTGGGATTGCATCTCTCAAAACGAGTTTTGAAATGCTTCTATAATTCTGGAAAGTAGGGAAACAAAAGATAGGAAAGGCAAGCAAAGTGAGAGCGATTGAGAGGTAGAGAGGGTGAGGAAAAGAAAGGGGGAAGTGAGTAGGGAGGCAGTGAGGGGAAAAAGGGACGACGAAAGAGGAATAAATTGTACTATTGAATGGATGGAGTCAATTCATATCAGATGTCTAACTTGTGCAGGTATGCCAGGTCCCATACATGTCAGACTTAATCCTGCTTATTTATTTGCCATCTAAGCATCTGTTGGATGACAACTCTAAGTAAACAGCATGTTTTTAACAGCAAACTATGGTAAGGACTTTACATTCTTCCCGAAAAACAAGAAGAAAACTATAATGGAAGAAAAAAAGCAACTAATATCACGAATAAAATTACCTATAACTCTAATTGATCCCACAAACATGAAGAAGGTCGTAGTAAGTATTTCCTGGGTAATTATAAGTCGGCAGGGTTTCATAAAATTAATATGGGCTCAAAAATAATTTGGCTTCATTTTTCTTGCTATTGTTCTCATTGTAATCTTTCAATACGAGGTTTATTTGATATCAAAATATTCGTTTTATTATGGCTTCGGTCACGAACCGCACCACTTAAAGAGAACGTTGAGTTTGGGTGTAGAGGGCGGTACAGATTTTTTTTTTGGTGAGATAATGAAAAACTGAGTGTCAAATTCGAATGAGCATAAAATTTGTTAAGACAGAATAAACTTTATTTGATCAAAATCGGTTCAGAAATGGCTGAAATATCCATAAACATAACCATTTGTAATAACTGTGGGGCCCCACAATTATTCAATAATTTTGAACGAGCCGTTACGAATTTGTAAAAATGCTTCCTCTTTTCAAAAATTTACAAAAGAGGTTTTTAAATAGTTGTTGATTATCTCTTTATCTAATCACTATTTCAACAAAAAATCACTTGCACAATATTTTATTTAAAATGGTTGAAACCGATGAGGGTTTAGAGAGCGCCCTTTTGAGTTTTAACGGCTCTTTTTGAATGATAACAGTCTTTTTACTTAGTCATTAGTAATTTTGTATTCCTTTCGAGCATGGTGGAGTTAAAACTATCAGTTTGTAATCAGGTTTTGGTTACTAAAATTCAGTTTGACCAAAACTGTACTCTCTTTACCAGAACTCAACTATCCCTTTAAATTATAAAGAAAGAGAGACGGAGATACAGATAGGGAGTGACAGAGTGAGAGAGAGGAACAAATACCGTTATTATTTAAACAAAAATATGTGTTTTCATATCGCAGCACAATAATATATAATGTGTAACAATTTTACTATTTTCATTAAGAAACATTACTCTATTTTCAAGAAAACATCACATACAATTCAGAAGAATGTTACATTGGTAGTGGTATGTGACTAAACTCTCAAATACAAATATTAGAAAGAAAAAAAAATATATAAAGTTAATGGATCACTTTATTTTTGACAACGTTAACGAATGGCTTTAAACAGGGAGCTGAAGCTTTAAAGGGATCTAGTATAAACATTGTCCAAATCCACAAAAACTACTCAGAGCTCTAGTGGTTCTCCCATACCTTGTTGTATTCGTACTACCAATAGAATCATGGAACAGGTTTTGTTTTTTCGAATTTCTCTTTCGTCATCGAGATATTTACGATTGAGGTGTTTGGATGCAATGAGTCTGCGGGTATCAACCTTGCACTTTCGCTCAATACTCGGCCGTAATTATAACATCAATTTAACGTGGAATTTTAACACAATACTAACCCTAGTGGACATATCAGATAAACAAAATACACATTTTTATCAACCATTCGAAATAGCCTTTTGCAAATGTCAGCAACGTTACTATAGAATCCCTTTAAACTAGCGCACCATTTTTTGTATTAACTCTAAATAGGAATCTATGATGAATCTTGATTGAAAGAGGGCAATGGTCGTAGTTGTAGGCGATGCAGCTTTAATATTTAGGGCAGCTCCGGGCGAAACTATATAACTCTATACACATTTAAATGACGGTTCTTGTTGTTCATGTTGTTTGTTATTACTGTGTGGGCGACATGCACGGTCATATGGTTATGGAAATAATCGGGATGACACGCTAAGACGTATAAATATACTTTAATTTAATGCAGTGTGAACCATTAGCGTGATTGGAATCGTTTTCGTGACACTTTTTGTGCATAGGTTACCATAAAGTTGTTTGAAATAGTGCTTTAATATAATGCTATTGGGTCGACCTATACATTATGATATTATTCACCTTCTTCACTCATTTGCAGTTATTTTCAACAGAAAAATTAATAAATGTATTATATCTTATTTGACTCCTAATATAAATTGCTAATATAGGTATGATTTTCAATTGCAATACTTAGATGTATATGGAACTAAAACAACAACAACACCTTTTCTTCTGTCATGGCGCACGGGAGGGGGGGGGGGGGGGGGGCTTAGTGAGGTCTTCTGCCCGAGTCAATCACTACCGTTTTTTAGCTGACAAGCGAAAAGAAAAACGTCCTCGCCTTTTACATGATTAAGCTGCATGCCCGAACAATATACATTTTTTATGCCAACTGCAAGCCGAGATTCATTCATATTAGATCCCAAATCTGGGTCATTGAACAAACGAACGAAACACAACTTTTTATTAAATTAAAAAGACTTTTTTAGGTCATGACCATTTTGTTTTGATATTTACCATGTTTACAGGCCAGTGTTATGTGAATGAGCGAAGAGTAAATCATTTTTCAGACAAGAAACGATTTGTGAAATGAATAAACAACATTTGTATGAATCTGATAGCCGTATATAAATTACACATCATGAAATCATGCACTGAGAGTGTATATATTTGAACCCGCCCTGAATTGAACCTCGCTGAAATTGATTATAATAACGAGCTTTACTTATTATATCAATCAAAGAGGGCAATGTTCGTACTCGTGCCAATACAGTACGTTAACATTGCACAAATCGTTATTTATATGATTGCACCCACGCCTACGGGTTAAGTAGCGATTGTAATGAGCGTCATTAATAATCAATTTAAAGGGATCTAGTCACATTGTCGAAAATCCTTATAACTTACTTTAAAATTCTAGCAGTTCTCACATACATCATTTGTATTACCTTTATTATCGGTTTTCCACATTTCCCTTCCGCTATGATTGAAATATTCAGATTTATAATTATCTACTGGATAAGTATAACTGTGTACAAAGTCAGTGCAATGAATTAGCGAATATCACTTTGCATTTTCGCTCATTACTCGGTCATAATTATGACATTCATTTACCATGGAATTTTCTCACATCACTCAGTGTACATACAGAAATACACATTTTATCAACCATCTGCCAGTTTTTGCACATCTCAACAAAGTTACTAGATCCCTTTAACGAGGATTAATCCAAGGCGGGTTCAAAGATTCAAACTATCGGAGCATAATGTTATGATTATTATTTCATAAACAGCTGTCTGACTCATATAAAACTGTTTATTAATATTAGTTTTAAAATATTGCTTATCAACATACACTAATTGCATGTAAAACAAAATAAGAATCACTAAAGGGGCTAAGGCTGTCGATCCTAGAAGAATCTTTGTCATACCCCCCCCCCCCCCCCCCCCCTAAATGCACTTTATGCATTATTTCTTGTTTTCAAAATATACTATAACCATATTGCATACTCGTGCAAACAATATAAAGCATGGCAAAGCAAATTAAATATTGATGCTCATATTTATTTAATTCAAATCTGCTTGCTCTATTTACTCGTTTAATTTGAGCTTATTCAGAGTGTCACATTACCTGGAAAATGTATATTTATGATTATATATTTATACTTGGTTCCAAATGTCGCATCCCTTGGGCGAACCCTCGCACATGTTCTGAAGTTGAATCTTATAATTATACTTGGTTCCAAATGTTGCATCCCTTTGGGTTAAACCCCTTGCAACCACTCACATTTTCTGAAGTTGAATCAAATATGATTGTTTATACTTGGTCCCAAAAGTTGCATTCCTTTGGGCGAAACCCCTCGCAACCTCTCACATTTTCACAAGTTGAATCTTCCCCTAAATGACGTGTGTCCGGTTTTATGAATTCTGAATAGCACTCGGCCATATGAATTTAAAAATCCCATCATCGTATGTAAGTAACAATAATTACAGATTTTCATACGTGGGTTTGCTACCTCGCGGGTCGCCATTTTGGACTAAGCTAGTTCGTGCGCAGTGCGTAACACTAAGCAAGTATGCATTACGCATCGTTAGCAACGCGTTGCAAGATGACACCGCGCATTTGATTTACGAATCCGAGGGCTGAACAGAGTTGTATGCCAGTATACTGATGCACAATAAGTTTTAGCGGGTAAATTTTTAAAATAGAGTATTTGCATGAATATCGAAATGGATATGAACAAAATGCGACATTTCGGAAGGTGTTCGCAATATGGAACCACGCGCCTGGTTTACGAATCATTGAAATCATTGTTTCGGTTAAGTTTGGGAATTTGAAACGGATGTAAAACGACACGCTACCGAAAACTGACACGGGCAATGATGTCACTGAGAGGGCGGCCCTTCCACTTACCAATGCTTACCGTAAGAGGGTGGACTTCGAGTTTTATGCAACACCCCCCTGGACGGTCTTATATTACATCTGCAAAATCAAACACCATGCCCTTTTCTCCAAGAGACGCTGCCTTTGCAAAGCGTGGGGTGGGGAGGATGCTGACAGGTGACGGGGGGGGGGGGGGGGGGGTGGGATTGGGCAATATCACGATTAAGACTCCCTCATTCACCCCTATGGAAAGAATTGAACATAAGTTTCTAGAGCACCAGGGTTTTCTAAAGCTCAGCTGCAAGTGCACCGGTCAAGAAATCCAGAGGTCTTGTGGTTTGAATCCCGGAGAAACACCATTTTCTCTGCTCATTTTGCATTGATATTATATACTTCTGGTCAGTTTCATTATGTCTGAAATAATTTGATAATGTTGGCATACATTTACGCAATGTTTTAACATCTACGGTAGATTCGAATGTAGTTGTAATGCCTCCTTTGCAATAAAGACAATACTTGGAGTTAAATTCAACTCACAAGGAATTATGTAATATCATTATTTTTGTTCTGCATTATACACATACACACAGCAGGGCGGTATGAGTACTAGAACACTCTACTGACTGAGCTTTGATCTGGTGAGTAGAGGTAGCTAGAGGTGTAAGGGGGACATTTCGGATGGGGTGGTGGTGGTGGTGGTGGTAGCGGTGGTGTGTGTATGGGGGGGGGGGGCTTCTGCTTTTCTCTTATCCAAATGAAGAGCTTAGTTTTTAAAAAGCGCTAAATCCACTTTTCATAAAAATTGAGTTAACTATATTAGAAATAAGCTACGTAGCTATCTAGACATCAACATTTTAGCTTAAATTATACAATCAAAATCAAAATACGGAACGTTCCATTTTCATATTCCCATGGGCATGTGTACACAATTGAACAAAGAGAACCTGATTTTCTCAAAAGTTGAACAAGTAAATGAAGCGCCTTTCGGAATTAAGCTCTTCAAATGTAATTTTCCTGCCAAGAGAAGAGGAGCAAAATTATTAAAACAAAGTTTTGTTGACATAATTTTCCAAACATGAGGTAATATTGATAGCGGTGGCGGTGGTGATATTGTCACCAAATTAAACTGTCTTTTATAAACTGTCAATGAAAAGGGTGCATCCCCAATACCAAACTTCCTGTGTCTACATGGTCTATTAATGGATGAAGTGCCATTCAGGACTGGTCCCGAAAATACTCGGGCAAGGATCTTTGGAGACTTACTCTATACATGTTAAAGCAAAATCGATCAGTCATGAACGGGTTAACCCATTGCCTAAAATGGGAACCGGGAGGACAATGGTGTGATGGTTGTACTCATATAGGGATTATGTAATATTAAAGGGGGTGGGTTAATAACCTTGGTGATCTCCCATTGGTTAACATGACCATACACATGTAAATTTAAAGTTCGATTGTCGCCGACAGTGGTGTAGTGTTTCACTGGTTGTGTGGCAATTCTATCTCAGTATGACGTCTCCAATGTTGTTGTACGCAGTGATTATGACGTGACGCAAATTATTATACGCAGTATTATGATTGCCTGTCACGATTTTTTGTTTGTCCTCCAAAATGGTCTCCACATGTGTTCAACTCTTAATCCGCCCAGCCTTATATATTGTAATTGGCTCGAAGATAACACGAGGTGCACCGGGTTCCCGTAATCACAGGGTTACAGGCATGACTGGTACTTGAACACTTGGCCGGAAGGAACACTTCAATACACGGTAAACCCCCCGTAAACCCGCGCTTGAAAGACGATCTTGTACTCATAATATTTTTTTGTTTGATCATGCTGATGGGCTGATTTCGCTCGGAAAATCCCTCCGGCAGTATTTCCGGAGCTCCTTGTTAGATGATTTTTTTTGTTTGCGGGATACAACTGGCGCGAAAAGTTGCCAACTCCTTTAACCCATACAATGCCACCAGTGCCAATGAGCCGCATACGCTACACACCGTGTTAAAGGAACTTAAATAACCTGGCAGGGTAGAAGTTAAGGCTGGTTCTTCTTTATGTTATGTGTTGTACATTGTATGGAGACATGGTGAATATTTCAGGCCAGATCAACGTCACCAAGAATATCACCTCAATGTCATCGACCTGCTTCCGCTTTTGCATAACATTAAAGGTACCGTTGAGTATTGGTATTTCCCGAAGTGCCCCCCGATATTTTGTTGAGAGATAATGAAAAACAGACTGTCAAATTTGAAAGAACATACAAGTTTAATGACAGAATAAACTTTATTTGATCAAAATCGGTTCAGAAACGGCTGAAATATCCATAAGTATATTTTTATTCAAAAGATTCTTCACCGGCAATCACCGGGGGATATTTAGACTTTTTAGAAAAAAATTTAAAATGCTTAAAGACTACTTGGAAAAAAATATGAATAGGTTTTTAAAAAGTCGTTGATGATATCTCTATTGAATCATTATTTTAACAAAACATTAAATGCACAATTTTGTATGAAAAATGGCTAAAACCAGTGATTTTTTTAAATAGCGCCCTCTTGAATTGTAACGGCTCGTTTTGAATGATAACAGGGGTTTTACTTAGTCGTTTGAAATTGTGTATACTTTTCGAGCATGGTGAAATTATAACTATTACTTTGTACCGTAATGGTGCAGGTTTTGGTTACTTTAAAGTGATCCATTAACTTTGTAAAATTCAACAAAAATCACATGGAGCTTTCACACTTCTCTTGTACCTTGTTGTTTGGCTCATGGTAACAGAAGAATGAAACGGGTTCTGATTTTTAGCTCATCCGGCCCGAAGGGCATGATGAGCTTATGCCATGCCGTTGCGTCCGGCGTCCGTCCGTCCGTCCGTCCGTCCACAGTTTTCAAAATGCTTCTTCTTCGTTATTTTTCAACCGATTTTGATTCTGATTGTTTCATAAGATAGGGCTAGGAGGGGGATTTAAAACTTCTACACAGAATCGTGAAATTCATTATCTATGGTAATTTATGCAAATTTATTCGAAATCACAAAAAATGCTTCTTCTCCTTCATTTCTCAACCGATTTTAATTTGGTTTGCTTTTTCTGGTAGAGCTAACTTTTGTACACTAAACTTCTACACAGAATTTTGAAATTTGTCTCCATTCATTAATTATGGTAATTTTTAATTTTTTAATTTTTAATTTTTTTAATTTTTTTTATTTAATTTTTATTTTATTTTTTTTTTTTTTTTTTTTTTTTTTTTTTTTTATTAAAATTTTTTTTTTTATTTATTGATTTATTTTTTTATTAATTTTTTTTTTATTGTTTTTATTTTTTATTTTTAAACATTTTTTTTTTCCCATGTCCCTTCCGGGGCGTCAAATTTATATTTTTTTTCACTCTAATTTTTTATTTTTTATTTTTATGTCCCTTCCAGGGCATCAAATTTTTATTTTTTGACCAGTTGAAAAGTGTACCACATGAAATTTGCAATATTTGATGTTGCGAGATGCCGGATGAGCGCTACGTCATTGACGTTCTGGTTTCAAATGTCTCCCTAATTATGGAGATATTTAAGATTGAATTTAACAGCGTCTGTGGACGCTTTCGACCGTAGTCAAGAGTATCCGAATTCGGATACTTCACGCGAAAGATCGGGGAAAAAACAGACATCGATTAACTATTTTTCACTAGGTAAACATTATTCCTTTTCTATGAAAATCTCAAATATCAATTTCAAGAATCTTACAAAGATATTATTATATGATTGAAGGCTCAAAATTCTCTTTCGGGAAAAATAAAAAGTCAATGGATCATTTTAAGCGTTTGTGTACCGGCAATACTATTCAATGCATATAGCTCAAATGGTATTGCAAAGTCTAGGATAAGCATAATGTGTAGTAATAATTTTGTTTTTGATTTGATATCACTTTATTGTCAATTCAACAAAGGAACAAGGGTAAAGGTGAACAGACTCTTACATATAGCCCAGGACATGACGCATAACTGTCAATGCAGGGCTTAAACGTAATACAATATAATACATTATGTAACAATTTACCGAATAAAATGAATTCAATCATAAATACATGTATTTCTAATTCAATTAAATAACAAAAGGCGCATCGGGAATGAATACAAAAGTCATATCCTTAAGCATCAACAACAACAATAATTACTAAATATCAAATACCATTTTAAAACAATTTAAGTTTCACACTAATTTAAATTTCAATATGAAACCTAGTAAAAAATACTAGATAATGAATTATGAATGCACGCCAAATCTCGGGCCATTTATATCCAATACTCCAAATCAGTCTCTCAAATAGTTATTATTCAAATTAATTACAATGTAAAACTAACATCTCAATCTATTAACATTAAGCGGACAAAATGCAAAATGCAAAAATATAGTAGCAACGGCAAATCAGTGTCATATTTATGGCGCTTATTCAAGAACTCAAAAATATCCCCTCTTGACATTACTCGATGTGCAAACACATAGGGCTCAAATTATGTCATTGTGGAAGTAAAAAGATTTCAAGTCAATAAGTTCGAGAATGAAACATTGTTGACAAAGATGCATAATGCAGGACAACTTCTGACGGGAGTCCTTTTTTTTTTTTTTGAGGTCAAAATATCATCCTTTAATTTTGTTTTCCATCCCCGCCTGATATACTAAACCTTTGAATGCAGATGCGTTATACATGTCTAAAGGCGTACAGAGCACCTTTTACGTTATGATTTCTTTGAAATCCCGTAGAAATAATAAAGTCAACTAACATTTTTAATGGCATTGCTGTTGATGCTGTTCATAATGTTACTGTTTCACGAGCTCCAAACTTGATTTTGGATATTTTTTATTTACATTTTTTTTTTACAGACGCGTTCAATAAATTATGATTATGATCTCCAAACCTTAACCTACGCTTTAATTCTAATCATAATCCCTGGTATTAATATTAAAGGGATAGTACAGTTTTGGTAAGGCTGAGCTTTAGTAAACCAAAACCTGCACAATAACACTACAAATTAATAGTTATAACTCCACCATGCTCGAAAGGTATAGAAAATTACAAACGACTAGGTAAAAAGCCTGTTATCATTCAAAAAGAGCCATTAAAACACAAGAGGGCGCTCTCTAAAAAAAGCATTGGTTTCAACCATTTTTGCATACAAAATTATGCATGTAATGTTTTGTTGAAATAATGATTAAATAGAGAGATCATCAACAACTATTTTAAAACTTCTTTGGACATTTTTTGAAAAAGTGTAAGCATTTTTTTATTTTTCTAAAAATCATCGAATATATCTAGGCCCCAGACGGTCGGATATATTTATTGATATTTCAGCCGTTTCTGAACCGATTTTGATCAAATAAAGTTTTTTTCTGCCATTAAAATTGTATGTTCTTTCAAATTTTACAAATCTCACAAAAACATTATTTCGTGCAGCGCCCTCTATACCAAAACTGAACTACCCCTTTAAGCCTGGAACTATTATTTTGTTAGACAAAATGTAAACAAATCAAAATGGTAGAGACCAATTATTTACAAGATACATGTATATGTGTGCGTTCGCGCACGATTCCACCTGGTACACTTAGTCTACTCAATTACTTATTCGTGAATTTGACAAGGCAGCCACTTTATGAAGACAGCGAGGAAAGACAAATCACATTCATTTGGGGGGAATAAACAAACATGATCTAGTTCATTACTTCGAACGCGTTTGATTGATTACTCTCGACGAGTTCGAAATTTCTACAAAACTACGAATAATATTTTTTGCTGTATTCATTATGTGTTGCTATAACCCGTTTTACAAAATGCAATTTCTAAAGTCTGAGGTACCATGTTTGTGATATAGGATGGGTTCAACTTCAAACAACGGTTTCAGGCGCGTTCGGATTATGTGAAATTGGAATTGAGATTTTGCGCGAGATTTAGGAGGGAAAACTGTCTCAAATTATCAAGATTTTGAAGACCATTTTGTGATTCATTACTCAAGACTGATATAATATATACATTTATATATAAATATTTATACTACTGTAGCATCATTCTTCCCATGAGGCCACAATCGATCTCAAGCTTACATCTCATGATGGCGGTCTCCTGCGTTTATGTACTTTCTCTATTACTTCAAATGGAAAATAATTGTTGTTTGTACTATTCTTTATACTTAAAACTCGTATTTATATTTTAAGTACTTACAATGTTATGTACAATTAAGGTTATTTATAGTTTTGAAAATGCAGAAATAAAATGGTTAAAAACAAAACCAAACATATCAAATCCCAGGAATCGTTTTCTTAAAATCGATTAGATTTAATCTTTGGAGGCCCAATCGAGTTTCATATACAATACACATGAATCATTCTTTCTGTACAATCGCTGCAGTATAAGAAAGAAATTCGTATGTAAACATTAATTTTTATTTTAAATTCTGATAATTATAATTATTATTGTGTTTTTCTTTAAAAGTATGAATGAAATTAGATCAATGCAAGTTCATCATTATTTGTTAAAGGCGTGTTTTACAACAACAACAAAAAAGGTAAACAATTATAGTGCTTTTCAGCACATTTCAGCTATTATTCATTTTTATCACAGTATAGTACTTGACCAGACGTAATGGAAACGCATACTTATAATTACAATATTCGCTGTAACATGGCATGTTATAATCTAATTACAATGATGAGAATTATTGAATACTTATTTTATGATGAGATGTGTAGTTTAGTAATCCTGCTAGTACGTGTATATATGAAGCTATATTTTACTTCCTGTGATTTCCAATTACCTCATCGATTAACTCTAGACTCAGATATGGCGTGCATTCAGTGTCAACAAAACAGTCTCAGAACGATAGTTACATCGATAATAGAAGAACCTGATGAGTAAAACAAAATCCATGGATAGGAGAAAAATATAAACTGAAAAGAGTAAATCATTCATTACTGTAGATGAACCATCCACAGAGCTTCTGTAACATGCATTGTAACATCAATTGGTGTTCCTGATTGACCAATCAGAGGGCTCCATTTCGAGTTGGATACGTTCCGACGCGTAATACATTAATCGATTTACCTATAAACACGTATTCATTGATGTAAGCAAAAATATCGTTAATCTTTAAATTCATACTTTTAAATCGACATTTTATTTTGCTTCGACCCAAATAGTATAATGTGATGATACGGACTATGGCCAAATCCAAGTCAAGCTCTGTGTGTGGTCGATAACAAACTTCATACGATCATGATACGGATAATCGCTCACATCGATCGGTCTTTCTCGGGTTTTATGTTTTAGGACACTATATGCATGCCATAGGCTCCTGGAATCCTGATCGAAAGAAAACAGTTCCATGCATTATGGTCTGGTAGATATATCTTCGGTAGCATCGTGAATGAATTTGTCATAAAAACCGCATACCGCGCAACATCTATCCGATAATATCAGCTCCGGTCGCACGAGATGAAATTAAGAAGATACGTAATTAATGAATTTCATAGTCAAGAAAACACACGGCGTAATCTATCCGCGACATTTACGACTTGTGTCAGTACGAAACTAGCCCCTTTAAAGGGGTAGTACAGTTTTGGTAAGGCTGAGCTTTAGTAACCAAAACCTGCACAATAACATTACAAACTAATAATCATAACTCCACCATGCTCGAAAGGTAAAGAAAATTACAAACGACTAAGTAAAAAGCCTGTTATCATTCAAATGAGCCATTCAAACACAAGAGGGCGCTCTCTAATAAAGCATTGGTTTCAACCATTTTTCATACAAAATTATGCATGTGATGTTTTGTCGAAATAATGATTAAATAGAGAGATCATCAACATATAAGCAGTTGCCATGCTTTCAAACATTGTAAAATTCCACAATTTGAACAAATCAACTCAGGATGGCTAAATAAAAGCCAGATTTTAATGGATTTTTATCCAGACAAATTCACACATGTCACCTCCCTGATATGACACACAACACTGTGCAGCGCTCTCTATACCAAAACTGAACTACCCCTTTAATTTGGTTGTAGGTGTATATCAGAACCAGTTTAGGTTATATATAGTATGGATGGGCTTGATTACCGAAACCCGTACGAACGACAGTATAGCTGTGTAATTAAAGCCCGATAGTTTTGAAAAATTAACAAATTTCCTGAAAACCGTCGTTGTTTGTGACTGACAAATATTCAACATCTCACATACAACAGTGCAACAAAAATGCAAAACTAACGAGTAACTTAAAATGTTTATTGTTATATCGCTGCCTCCCGACATGTATTATTTACATAATTCGATATTATTGTTTAAATTTCTCTCTACGGTAGGTTTTGAGTCTAGATTTTATATACACTTATAGTAAATTTACATTCACTGATCTTGCTCACATGACTGGGCATTAATAAAAAGAGAAATCTGGCGTGTTTTTTTTTTTTTTTTTTTTTTTTTTGGGGGGGGGGGGGGGGAGATGGGTATTTTCAAAATGTCCAAGGAACTTTAAACCCAGCATGGCGTCACTTTTTAATAGGTATAATACACCACAAGGAGACATTTTCATCATTCATTGGTTCTGATGGCAGGACGGCATGGGCGTACCTAGGGGGTGTTTGGGTTGTTAAACACCTCCCTTTAGCGGGAAAATGACTGTATTAGGTAAACAAACACACCCGAACTACGTCACTAAATGAAGCTAAATCCTGGGTACGACTATGCAGGTCGCTAGACTGATACTGACTTCCATAGTTTCTGTCTAACAAATAAAAAGCTCAATTACAAAAGGCGCCTAATCCACTTTTGATTAAAAAAAACACAATAAGTTATCGATATAACTGCGGTATAAACAAGCTGCGTATATCATTATAGCTGCATCTATTGATTTGAAGGCAGATATTTGAAGATTAAAAAAACGAAGCATCCCTTTTTCATCTTCGGATATGAATATTTACGTAGCCGAACAAAATAAAGATTCATAACAGTAAGAAAGTGGATTTAGTGCCTTTTCGTATTGACTAGCTCTTCAAATCATAGAATACGGTTTTCCGTCAAACATTTATTAGAGAAATTTCCCCGTGATATTAATATTTGTGGTTTTTACCGTCTCCCTCGCTGTAATTCATTATGGATGTATCGATTATGAATTTAAAAACATCCCGGGCGAGTATTTTCCCCTGGTGATTAAATTGCCACCGCCAATTCATCAATGACCATGCTCAGTGACTCTAAGTATTTTCAAAAAAAAATTACTAAATAGTTAATCTTTTGAATAAATGCATTGAATCATATTCAATTTCAATTTCAATTTTATTTCCAATATAAATTATAAAAACATCAACATTACAAAATATTCAAGTGCAAAATTAACATCACAAATTAAGTATCACATTCTTACATATAGATATGACGGGAGGAATCAATTATATTATTTGGTATTATTTAATTATAACATACTTTTGATTGTCATTGATGATAAAATGCAACACCATTTTAACAGTGATTGTTTAATGAGTAGTTTCCATTGCTATATTGTTTGTCATAAGTTATTAATTAATAAGGGTAGCTTATGCCGGAAACAGTCTCGGAATTTGTTCCTGAATATTCTCCTACGTTTATGTCTAGAATAATAAATTGAATAACATAAACTGCTTGGAGGGCTAATAGATGTTGATTGAGTGACATTAATGATGAAACAAATTGTAATTGTTTCATGAGTAATTTAATATTGGTATGAACAATCAAAATTATACAGTTTCAACGCATCATCGATCCCTATAGATTTCATCCAAATAAATTCTTATATTCTTCGAATATTTTCTCTGGAGGCTATATTTTAATATTAATGATCGGAGTTGCTATTTATTGTTGACAATATTTATTTCGGTCGTCATGCAAATTAAATAACAACAGCATAACATTCTAAAATATTTTGTAATTGTAACTTGAGTCATATAAAAAAAATACATGCATGCAGAAGTTATCAAGTTTCATTCCAACTTCGATACATATTAACTTCCTAGGAATAATTTATATGTTAATATACTTCTACATTATCTCAAAAGGGTACATTTGAATATAATTAGCTGGAAGGGCAACCTAATGTTTTAATTATGTTATCATAATAATTTCGATTGTCATACACGTTACGATAAATAAACTTGTGTATATGATGTAAATATCTGTTAATTTGATTTACAGTATCAAGTATTTGCATGCATGGGCAGAGGTTGCTGCTAAATAAACAGCACTAAACTTAGCAACAAACATTTAACCATTAAAAAGTCAAGCAACACAATCTTACATTCATTCGCAAACCTTTTATACTCTTCTGCTGCATATCACAAAATGCTACATTTGAATATGAATGGCACGGAGGGTTAATTCCTGTTTACACAGCCACAGCGACAAAAACAGGTGCTAACTAGTGGAAGGGGGGGGGGGGGGCTTAATATTCTCTTTAGCCCCCCCCCTTCCTTTTTGGTAACTTTTGTTCAAATTTGAATGGCACTTTTTGTGCATTTTGTTCTTTGTGTTTCTATTTTGTTTTCTAAGCTTCGTTTCGGAATGTTGTGGAGGGGGTAGCGCTTACCCCGCACCCCCTCCCCAAAGCTACGCCACAACATAGGGGTAAAAGACGGCCCCTATTGGTATCAAAACACGCGTATGAAATTACGTTTGTTTAACGTCACCACCCCCTGTAGGCGGTAATGATACTCCTGGCTAACCCCTTCACTTTCCCTTTTCACCTTCACTATTGAAAACATACACAAATATAATGAACATCCGTACATTAGATTGGTTAATCTCCTTTTATTATTTGTCTTCCGTCCGGGCTTGTTCGAAGCACATTATTTTAATAAATATACTTTGCATCCTATTCCTCATACTAAATTGTATTTTGCATACATATTACATATTTAATAAACCCACTTTGGTATCCCGAGCACATCTTGAGGTTATGAAATGACGCATGGCGCGCGCTGGTTGAATACAAAGGCAGAGTCAGTGTATAACAGTATATGTTAAGAAAATGAATGCTTGACGTGAACACGATACTATGGACACGGAATTGACAATTAACAACAAGTTTGAAATAAGACAAAGGTCTGAACGGAAGGTATTAAATTAAAACAAAAACTCTGCAAAAAGGAGACACAACGTTATAATAAAATACAATAAACATAATTGTACAAATTTGAAGATTGGAGCACGGCTTTCTAATTAGTATTCCAATAACGTTTTAATGATACATCACACATGCGTATCTCGTTGACAATGAAAGATCTTTTTCAAATGCTTAGATACGTTACAGAATACCAGTTCAGCATATGCACGGTAAAGACAGAACTAATTTGAATTGAAATAAAACATTTAGCTAATCGATTGTCTGTGTGCATGCTCTGGCGGTCAGTGTACCCGAAAGGGCTTATGGTTGAATCACAGCCCGGGGGGGGGGGGGGGGGGGGGGGGGCACTTAACTATATTGCTGTACACACGCGCAACCACAGGTTTTTCAAACCCACCCTAAACAAGTTTTATCCATTGGTCAAATTTATACCCTATTCAAGTATTTTCGCGTGCTTTTTTGACAATTTTGCCCCCTAAACAAGTATAACCCCTAAAAACATACCCCTAAACAAGGTCTACGTCAATTGCTCTCAAGAAACAAGTTTGGAGAAAAAGATACCCTAAACACGTATTTGTTTAACTCCACAAACATACCCTTTTTTCTGATTTTGGCCTTTTGGACACCCTAAACGCGTGACGCGCGTGACGCGCCATGATCGGCAAAAAGTACCCTTTTTACGCGTTTTTCTGGTCGCGCGTGTGCACCGCAATATAGTTGAGTGGCCCCCCCCCCCCCCCCCCCCCCCCCCCCCCCCGGGAATCACAGCACAATCTAAATCATTATTTTGCTGATCGCGAAACGTGAATTGTAGCGCTAGGAACTCAGGTTTAAATCCATTCATTCCTTTAATTGACATTTTCGTTAGGGTATAGATGGAGCTAAACAAGTTCCCGAAGTAGAACGGAAAATATAAGTTCAATATTTGTATGATAGAGAGGCGCCATGTTAGATATATATTACTCACTCCGTGTACTCGTAGCTTACGCACACTGTACAGGAGATCGGAATACCATATTGGAAAGCGCCCGCTATATTACTAATTTTGTCACACCATGGAGTGTTTCAGACATACCGTATCTTAAGTCGAACTTAATTACTAAGTTAGACTTAAAACGTTGGTAGGCCATTTGTAGCAGGGGCGTCGATCCTGGGGGGGGGGGGGGGGGGGGGGCAGGGTGCAGTCGCCCCCCCCCCCCCAATGAAAATATTGGGAGGCGAACATATCATTTTCGCCCCCCCCCCCCCCCCCCCCCCCCCCCCCCCCAATAATTCCGAAAATGAGGAAGAAAACAATCGAGTGATATAATGGCAAAGAGGGGAAAGACACATTTATCAATAATTAATCTTCAAATAGCTGTTTTTTTAGTTTGAAAAGGACTATAAATCTTTCTTTTTGCCGCGCGCTTCGCGCGCATACAGTTCTCATATTGCAAGTTTCATTTCGGTTGCGGGA
>JBAMJV010003260.1:0-19329 GCA_037951105.1 Echinarachnius parma
CTTGGTGTGGAAGAATCGGATGATGTTCCAGTGTTGGACAATGTGTCAACTGGACCGTCGTTCTCCCCATCTGGCAGCCAAGGGCAGTGCTTGAGTTGAGAGCGGTGCAACACTCTCTCTCTCTCTCTACCAAGGCGATGTCTCACAACGTAGACTGACTGATCAGCATAAGGGCGTTTGATAACCATGTATGGTTCGGATTCCCAAAAGTCGGCTAACTTTGCACGCCCTCTGTTTCCATGACGTCTGACAAGAACATAGTGACCTACTCCGAGTGGCTTCTCAAAAACCTTCCTCTTGCAACAGCTGCTGTTTCTGCATTCTTCCTTGCGACTGCCCTAGCAGTTCGTAGTTCTGTCTGATGTTGCTGGACATAAGACTTGACGTTTCTTTGGCGCCCTGGTTGTCCTTCCCCACTGAGGACCAGACTATGGGGAAACCTTCCATTTCTCCCGAACATCAAATAGAAGGGTTCGACACCAGTACTTGCATGAACAGTGTTGTTGTAGGCATATACCAAAGAGGGCAGGTAATGATTCCAGCGTCGCTTCTTGTTCTCAGGCAAATATCCCAGCATGTTGTGCAGAGTGCGGTTCAGGCGCGCACACTGGCCATTGCCAGCCTAGTGGTAAGGCGTGGTATTACTCTTCTGGATGCCATACATCTCGCAAAGTTCCGCTATTCAACTCAAAGTTGCGTCCTTGATCGGAATGAATCCTTAGGGGACATCCATATGGGGTGATCACATGCTTCACTAAGGCCCTCGCAACTGTAATGGCACGCTGGTCACGGGTAGGTATGGCCCAGGCATACTTTGTGAAGATATCAGTCACAATGAGCAAGTTCTCGCATCCATCACTTGATGGTTCTAACAAAGTGAAGTCCATGGCAATCAGTTCCATCGGTGCCGTTGCAGTCATCGTCGAGAGCGGTGGTCGAGTTTGGTGGACAGGGGGCTTGCTAACTACGCAACGTTGACACTTCGCACACCAAAGCTTCACATCTTTTTCCATTCCACCCCAGAAAAACCTGTCGGCCAGCAAACGGTACACGCGTCTAGCTCCAAAATGTCCCGCTTCGTCATGGAATCTGGTAAGAACTTCTTCATGTAAATCCTGGGGTAGAACAATCTGGAAATGTTCAGTTGCACGATCCTTGGGGGATTGTACTTTACGGACCAAGAACCCATCCCGCAGACTAAGTCTCTTCCAGTCCCGAAGGAGACGCAACGATACCGCAGGGCAGAAACCTCTCTCCTCTCTGTTCGGTCGGGATCCCCTTCCAACAAACCCTCTCACTGTCCTCAGTATCTCATCGCCTTCTTGATGCTCTTTCAACGATTCTGACGTATACCCAGGTAGCGAGCTAGTCTCTCCCTCGCGGCAAACTCTGATCTGGCTACTAAGGGAGTGAGGGACTTCAATCGCTGGTAAGTGCAACCCAAATGTAGCCTGAATTGTGGTGCTTACCACTGTGCTGGGGCCTCCGGTGTCCATGCGATCAGGTGGATCTAACCGCGATAGAACGTCTGGTCCTTGATTCTCATTTGCGGGCCTGTACTTTATCTCGTAGTCAAAGGAGCTCATCCGCTGTACCCATCTCAACTCTGTGCAACCGAGGTTGGCCTTCTCAAGGAACAACAGTGGATGATGGTCCGTAACAATGGTATACTTATGGCCTAAGAGGTAGTCCCTGAAGGCTTCTGTCACAGCCCACTTCACGGCTAGCAGCTCGAGTTTGAATGCACTGTATCGTCCACTTCGCTCGGCAGGTCTAAGTGTCATTGACGCATAAGCGATGACATGGTTACTCCCGGTAGCATCTTCCTGCAAGGGGATGGCCCCTAGGCCCGACCCACTAGCATCAGTCTCTACACGGAATGACTTTTGAAAGTCTGCGTAGGCTAAAACGGGTGTGTTTGTCAGGCACTCTATTAACTTCCTGAAGGCAGCTCTCGCATCTTCATCCAGTGTCACCTTTTGTGATCCCAGGACAGATCCCCTCTTGCCCTTCTTCACTCCCGGGCCTGTTTGAAGGAGACGAAATAAGGGGGCTGCAATAGAGGCGTACCCTTGAACAAACCTCCTGAAGAAGCCCGTGAATCCCAGGAAAGCTCGAACCTCCTTGACAGTACTCGGCTCCTTCCATCCCCGGACTGTGGACACCTACTCGGGGTCCATGGAAACACCTGCCGCAGAAACCTGGTGCCCCAAGTAGTGAACCTCTTGTTGAAGGATATGACATTTTGAGGGTTTCAACTTCAATCCGAACTCTTTCAACGTGGAGAACACCAGATCCAGCTTCTGCAAGTGGGAGTCAAAGTCACGTGAGAACACAATTATGTCATCTAGATAGATCAGCACACTAGAGTAACATAAGTCCCCGAAGCATCTCTGCATCAGTCTCTGAAACGTTGCAGGGGCGTTGCTAAGACCAAAAGGGAGTCTTGTGTACTCGAAGAGGCCAAACGGTACGGTGAAGGCTGTTTTCTCAATGTCTTCAAATTACATGGCCACCTGATAGTATCCGCTTGTCAAATCCAGTACGGTGAAGTATCTTGCACCCCCAAGTGCCTGCAGCGACTCCTCGATTCTAGGGAGAGGGAACGAATCACGCCTCGTAAGACAGTTCAAGTGTCGATAATCCACGCAAAGTCGGATGCTCGAGTCCTTCTTTCTTACCACAACAACGGGCGATGCCCAAGGGCTCTGGCTTTCTCGGACAACTCCTTTCTGGATCAAATCTTGAATGTGGTCGCGTACCGCCTGGTACTGTGTAGGGGGTAATGGTCTGTGTCGCTCTTTGAATGGATGAGCACCACCTGTATCAATGCGATGGGAGACCTTGTCTGTGAAGCCAAAATCCTTGTCATGAGCTGAAAACACTTCGCGATGTTTCTCCAGAAGACCCTCTAGATCAGTGCGTTCTCCAGGAGACAAACTCGTCCAGTCCACATCCAACGGGTTCTCAACTGACAGTTCATCTTGCCCTACCTCTCGCACAACTGATGCGTTGTAAAGGGCACCCAGTTGGACGGCCTGTGGGATTTCAATCTCCACATCTGTCTTGTTGCAGACAACGATGGGGAATCGCCCTTTCTCTATCCGGTCAATGTACGGCTGGACATCTACTCCTACGGGTAAGGTACTACATTTCTCTGGCTCTAGGAGTACTTCAAATGGCCCCTCACTGATGCCAGTTGTACAAGTTGCTTCCAGCACCACTGCCTGGCGTGCAGATACCACCACTCTTCCCTCCTGTCTGAGTCGGGCTGTTCCGATAGCATCCCTCGCTTGGCCCAACTGGATACGGTTGCTGACCGCCTTGAAAGCCTTCTGCCAGGCTGTATTAGAATCCGGCCATTGCAATGTTGTCAAGTGGTCTTGTCCGTTGGCTTTGAACAGCTGTTCCCAGCATTCCTGTAGTATGTTCATGCCTAAGATTCCTGATGCGTTGTGGCTATGTTCAGTGGCTGTATTGTCTCTAGTCACCAGCACAGCTCTACCGGGAATCAGGTGGTTAAGCGCTTCCACATCAGTTTCGAAATATCCCACATATGGAATTGTATCTCGCTTGCCGACACCACCGTGAAGGAGGTGGGAATCTGCTCATCCTGAAACCAGCAGGCTTCAAGTTCTCGGTAAAAAAACGCCTCTCCCACTGTGGTCACCTGCGACCCCGGGTCCAGCAGGCAGGGAACTGTAACTCCCCCGAACTTGACTTCTGCAGAGTAGCACTCTCCAACCGCCCTGGAGATAAAATGGTCTGCTATTTCGTCCCCAGTTGCAGCCCTCACCTCCGACAACCGTCCTTCCAAATGAGCTTGCTCTTGCTGCCGTGGTTGTACATCAGGTTGTCCAGGTGCGCTAGAACGTGTTGTAGGCACTGGCGTTCTATTTTGTGCCATCAGTTCCGTAGGCATCGAAATAATGGGGCAATGGGTGGTCCTGGTGGTGGGGTCCAAACTCCTGGAGTGGAAAAGGGTATCGGTGCAGTGGAGGGTCCGGTTTGCTGGACCCATCCCTCAAAATTGCCAGGCGGCTGCCGAGAGGGTTGCCCGGAATATGACGTCCATCCATCAGGTTGAGAAAAGGGTTGCGGTGCAGATGTTCCCCCTCTCGGTGTCCAACGTCTCCCCTTTCTGCTGCGTCCATACTGTTCTGTATACTGGGGACCCTGTCCCCTGTCTTGGCTCTTATGTGTACAATCCCTAGCATAATTCCCCCATCCGCTACAATTAAAGCATTGCACATTCTCTGCAGCGCGAGGCAAGGGTGGCTTCAGTGATATCGCTAAGTCGCTCACCGCCCCGACGACTCGATCGGCCAGCTCCTTTACTGCCCGCATCACCTCTTCTACATCTGGCCGGTTCGTTGGGACTTGTATATGTGAATGGAGAGCCGTCTGCTTGCACTGTTCCTGAGGAACTCTTGAAACGGGCCTCCTCCCGCTGTTCCCTTCTGATGGCAATCTCCCTGAGTTCCCGGAACTGAACCGATGTTCCTCCCTCGTACCTATCTTGTAGGGTGTTTCTAAGGTGTCGGTCGCCGATTCCCTCGATAAACTGTTCGGCTAGGGTGGCCCCCGGCTCCGAATATACTCGGCCACCCCTGCTTGTGAGGCGAAGGAAGCGGTTTTCGAGGTCCATCGCGAAGTCCCTGATGCTTTCTCCCTTTCGCTGCTTCCTCTCCAGGAACAGCCTGGAGCTCCCCCACTGGGACATGGTCCGCGTAAGAGTCCTGGGTTAGGGAAGGGTTAGGACAGGATATCTGCGATGCCTTTCCTTTCTCTAATGAGCGACTTCACCTCCATCTTCGGTCCATCTTTTAGGTAATCTACGATGAATGCCCCTTGTTGTTGGTCAGGAATGGCATACTTGGTGAAAGCATTCTTCATGGAGTTGACAAAATCCGCCGCCTCTCCTGGTTGGCCTCCAAATGTGGGCAGCTTTCTTTCCGGTACCATGATAATCTGGGGTGGGGGCGCGACAGCAACTTTCCCAACTGTCCTTGGACACTTTCCATGTCTTCCTTTTTAGGTGGGAGAAGTGGCCGGTATAAAACATCACTCCATTCCCCGATGGGATGGATCTTCCTCTCAATAGCAGGTACAACTACCTCCTCTATATCAGTGTCGAGATACACCAGCCCCTTGGCCATGGGGAAATTGGTTGTAATGCTTCTAGGCTGAGGGGCCCATCTGTATTCATCCTTCATTTCCTTCCTCCCTCTTCAATCTTAACGTACAAAGCCATATCAGCAAGTATCAACAAAAAATCAACTATGTGGCAATTGCATACAAAAACTGGCTATAAATCTCAATTTAAAATTAAAAAAATATCCGCTTTCCCACTTAAAATTTAAGTCTTTCAACTAAAACAAATCCCAATGAAATTAAATATAAATAACGAAATGTACCATCATATATTCCAATCCACCTTCGAAAAATTAAGTCTACCGAGTCTTTAAAAAAAAAAACCCAAATTTGACCGACTCTCAAATTTCCAATAACATCAATATCAAAATAATGAATTACTTTTCCATAAAAGTAAAACTCTTCAACCACATCTATTTACTTTAAGAAAGCAAAGGCCACTAACTTCAATTTCAAAAAATGTACAAATCTTTTACCTAATACCGGTAAATAAAAATATCAATCTTCAATAAAAACAATTTTCTTAAAACTTACAGCGAATTTTCGAAGTCAACTCTCTCGAAGCGAGTTCTTCAATCAAATTAAGTGAGTTCTTAAAGCGAATTCCTAAAGTGAGTTCTTAAAGTGAGTTCTTAAAGTGAGACCTCAAGGCGAATTCTCCAAGCGAATTCTTAAAATTGTTAAAGCAAGTTCCTGAAGCGAGTTCTTAAAGCAAGATCTCAAGGCGAATTCTCCTAGCGAATTCTCAAAGTTCTTAAAGTGAGTTCCTAAAGCGGGTTCTTAGAGCAAAATCTCAAGGCGAATTCTTAAAGTTCTTAAAGTGAGTTTCTGAAGCGAGTTCTTTAAGCAAAATCTCAAGGCGAATTCTCCAAGCGAATTCGTAAAGTTCTTGAACCGAGTTCCTAAAGCGACTTCTTAAAGCAATGTTTTTTCATAACCTTTTCATGCACATCGCCGTTGTTCGATCACTCATTGCTAAATTATGCTCAATGTGTTCAGGCGTAACTATTATCTTTCCACAAATAATATTCTATAGTGCTTTCAAAGCATGGCCTTAATCTTAATTAAATTAATTGTAAATTTTTCTTCAAAAGTTCTGCGTCAATTTTCAATAAACAGCACCCCTTCAGCACCAGTTCTTGACATGCACATCTACGTGACTCTTTGCGAGGTCTTCCGATCATGGTCTTGTCACCCTCGTCAATGCTGTTGCTGTTGCACGCGCCACCGACCACTTGGGTTGGAATCCCATCCTTCAGTCGCCAGTTGTGAGGTGGTCGAAATCAATCACAGACAGGCACAGCGATTATGTCAGGAGCAAGCAAAGAGTGCCGGCGTTTCTCAGCACTCCGCCCTCTACAGTTAAAGACAGGATAATTTCGTACCCCTTACATAAATATCACTTTTGTTTTACTCAACCAGATTTGTGATGCAACAGGGTGATTTTTTTTTCTTTTAAAAGTATACAAATTAATAATCATAGTGATACAGATTCAAAATAGCAAGGAAATGAGCCTGAGACTTTAAAGGGATAGTTGAGTTCTAGTAAAGAGAGTACAGTTTTAGTCAAACTGAATTTTAGTAAGCAAAACCTGCACCATTACATTACAAACTTATATATATAACTCCACCATGCTCGAAAGGAATAAAACATTACAAATAATTAAGTAAAAAGCCTGTTATCATTAAAAAAAAAGAGCCGTTAAAACTCAAGAGGGCGCTCTCTGAACACTCATCGGTTTCAACCATTTCAAATAAAATATAGTGCATGTGATGTTTTGTTGAAATAATGATTAGATAGAGAGATAATCAACAACTATCTAAAAACCAATTTTGTAAATTTTTGAAAAGAGGAAGCATTTTAAACAAATTTTAACGGCTGGTTCAAAATTGTTGAATAATTGTGGGGCCCCACATTTATTACAAATGGCTATGTTTATGGATATTCAGCCATTTCTGAACCGAATTTGATCAAATAAAGTTTATTCTGTCATTAAAATTGTATGCTCTTTCGAAATTGACACTCAGTTTTTCATTATCTCACAAAAAAATATTTTGTGTAGCGCCCTCTCTACCAAAACTCAACTATCCCTTTAACTACACATCAGTTGTTGTTTTTTCTTTTTGTGTATTGAATATATCATGCAAGAGACATCGTGGGTGGAATTCACAAAGGAGGTTTATGTAATCCATGGTTTAAACCATGGTCTAAATCTATTAAGTGCTGCTTGTAGAAAAGACATAAATGGAAAATCACAATTACCAATTTCTCATGGTACAGCCGGCCGTCGGTGCCTGCTAACGAGCAGCACCAAATACAATTCACCATCTGATAACATAGACATCTCTTTAACAATGTGTAGATTCAAAATTGTTAACAAGTATTAAAAAAACACTTACATTCTTTCTCCATCAATTTACAAATGACGCTCCTTAGATGTAGACCATGGTTTAAACCATGCATGGTTTATATAAACCTCCTTTTTAAATTACAGCCTGTGGACCCATTTTCATTGTGTGTATTGGATGTATTGTGTGTATTGGATTTATTGTGTGTATTGTATTGTGTGTATTGGATGTATTGTGTGTATTGTATTGTGTGTATTGGATGTATTGTGTGTATTGTATTGTGTGTATTGGATGTTTTGTGTGTATTGTATTGTGTGTATTGGATGTATTGTGTGTATTGTATTGTGTGTATTGGATGTATTGTGTATATTGTATTGTGTGTATTGGATGTATTGTGTGTATTGTATTGTGTGTATTGGATGTATTGTGTGTATTGTATTGTGTGTATTGGATGTATTGTGTGTATTGTATTGTGTGTATTGGATGTATTGTGTATATTGTATTGTGTGTATTGGATGTATTGTGTGTATTGTATTGTGTGTATTGGATGTATTGTGTGTATTGTATTGTGTGTATTGGATGCATTGTGTGTATTGTATTGTGTGTATTGGATGTATTGTGTGTATTGTATTGTGTGTATTGGATGTATTGTGTGTATTGGATGTATTGTGTGTATTGGATGCAGGAGGCAGGAGACATTGCAGCCTCAATATCATTGTGTATAATATGCATCATATTCATGCAAGAATTAAACTTTGTGGATCCATTATTATTGTATTTTATTGTATGTACCATGCTGGATACCCAGGGGGCAAAAGGGGGTTTTCAGACATGGGCTGCTGTAAAAGGTTGGCCACCAGAAGTGGTTTCTAGGACCTTCTAGGAACACAACCTATGTGGCCTACTCCGCTAATAAGCTACTGGAAGTCCACAGGGCGGGTTTTAAGAAAAACACCCCTAATGCAGCTAAATAGTGTGTATCAGCCTTAGGGGTCTTGAAGACACAGTCACACATTTTGCGCAATTACGTCACAATGCATGGTGATACAAGCTTGTTGTTTCATGGAGGTCTTCCTTGGAGTCCTGGGCATCGTATGATACCAAGTTGAGCATATTGCATCTTCGATTATTGTGTCACACGTAGTTACACCGTGATGTGTCATCCCTCATACACGGACGTGAAATTTCGTATACAGCGTTTATGTAAAAGGCAACTGAATGCTTAAGAATGACAAATAAGCTATATTAAGATCTTTACAAATTGATTAGCATTTGAAATTACTATGAAGTGCATTATACAATGACATCAACTATGTAAATTAATAAAAAACAAACAAAGCATAAGCAATACAAAACAATGACATACATAATAATATGAGTTGCTAATGTCATGATTGGTTTATATGTGTTTAATTGCTATACAATTATACGAAATCCATCCAGAATATCATGTATTAATATTTCACCCCTTGAATCAGATACAGGGGAAGGTATGTGTGTGTGTGTTTGTGTGAAAGGGGGTGGGGGTTGGGTCACAATACATAACAATTCATCAATGTATACTCCAAATATAATAATAATCCAGGACTACCCACCCAGTTGGGACAAAAATGTGTCTGAACGCAGTTATTTAGTTCCTAAAAGAGATACACCGTAAAGCTTACAAAGCTTTACGGATATGGCGTCATGTTAAAGGTTGGTCCCTAGACTGGTTCATAGGACCTTCTACAACCTAGGTGTACAATTATTGGGGGCACACCTTATGCATTTCTGTGTTTTTTAAAAAAAAGTCCCCTTATGTTTTCTAGTGTTTTTTTCCCGTGCCCCCCATGCCCCCCCCCCCCCCCCCCCGTCGCTACGCCACTGAATACAAATTACACATGCACTCCCTTTCGGTTAAAATGTATCATCTGCCACAGCGCGAAACGACCCATTGTAATATTTGATCCTTTTATATATATTTAATCATACAAATCGTTCGTTAGCCTAGCATTAACTTATGAAAAGTAGGGATTATAATCATGATAATTGCTTTTTCAATTGCCTCCTACGAGTGATTAATCGTAATCCTTACAGTGCGCGGGAAAACATTATTTTCCCACCATATATTATGTGTCGATACAAACAGTCATGGAACTAGGCCAAAAATAAGTATCTGTGATCATTGCATTTATATTTTATCTTCATGAAAAATAAAACACGTCATTTTTAACCACTTAAATAAAAAAAATCCCTTATCGCTTTTTGGAGCGGTTCAAATCTTTAAATGAAGTATTGATAAAAAATTAATTGATTTTAATATTGAAAGTTGCTGCATATGTCAGGACTTAATCTATTACTTTTTCGCAATCATGAGATTTTTGAGATATTTAAACCCAGTTATAAATGTTAAGCGTTACCTACGTTAGCACTCTCAATTTAAGTAGTCATATCGTCACCCGATTGAAAATATGTTCTTAACAAAAACCCTCATGTGTGTACTTTTTGATAATGCATTATTAAACATCCCAGTTATTTTATTGTATAGCCGCCAGAAACGTCAACATTTGAAAAGTACTATATAGCAGCTGGAAGTCCACATGGCACAGGAAGCGGACATTGAAAAGTGTCCACACAAAAGCATTATGCTGCACTTCCATTTATCCAGCCCACACCATAAATCTTTTTTATTTTTATTTATTTATTCTCCACTCATGGGATGGATTGCCCTTGTCAGCTACAAGCTGTTTTTCAAAGGGGTCCAGGCCAAGATAAAAACATACAATCATAACAATACATGGAAAACGACAAGTGAATACACAACAAGTATAATAGTACAATGTAAAAAGGACTAAATAACTATCTATAACAACATAAATCGGGCAAGTCTAAACAAAAATAAACAAACAAAGAACTACTAGTACGAGGGTAAGAAGAAAAAAAAGAGAAGAAGAAAAAGAAAAAAAAAAGAAAAAAAGGGGGGGGGGGGAAGGAAACCGGGGGTCTTGTAGATTAAGCTTAATACGTTGAATATGTTAAGTTTGTCTGCTAAGAATGGTCAGGATGATGGGGTTACTAATTAAGTGTCGTTTAAAGGTTTCAATTGATACAATAGTGGGTTTAGGATAATTTAACTCATTCCAAATCTTGGCCCCTCGATAGATAAGGGATCTTTTCCCGTAATTGGTCTTCGGCTGAGTAAGTCTTAGTTTATTTGGACCAGACCGTGTACAATATACTGATTCACGGAATACAAAGATGCTGCTAAGGTAAAGTGGACAGATTTTATGAACGGACCGATACATTGTACATACTAATTGTTTAGACCATCGTATATATAAGCGATCTAATTTCAGAGTATCATACAAACTATCTGAGGAATACATATAATCAACATTCATAACAATACGAAGTGATCTATTTTGTAATAATTGCAATTGATTTAAATTAGTCTTTGAAGCATTTGCCCATACCACACTACAATAATCAAAATGACATTGAATAATTGATTTATAAAAAGTCAAAGCCGTGTACTGATTTATATATGAACGTATTCTTTTTAACAGGTATACACATTTGATCACTTTCTTCTTTACATGATCAATTTGATTTTTCCATAACATATTTTGATCAATGATGACACCTAGATATTTACATGATTCGACCCTTCTTATTTCATTATTGTCAATGTACATATGACAATCAGAAATAATTTCTTGTGATCTCTTCAGTCGCTGTTGAGTGCCTATAAACATTACTTCACATTTTTGGGGGTTAACCATTAATTTATTATTTTTCAACCAGCATGATAATCTTGAGAGATCTTCATTCAATTTACTACAAATTTCTACTGGGTCTTTAGATGAGGTAAATATACACGTGTCGTCAGCATATAATGATATGTCACATGAATGTACTGTACTAGGCATATCGTTGACAAATATCGAGAACAATAGAGGGCCCAATAATGAGCCTTGGGGTACTCCACATGTAATGTCCCTTTCATCGGAAGAATAGCCGTTTACAGATGTAAATTGTTTTCTATGATCAAAATAGTTTGTGAACCACTTTAAAGTGCATTGGCCAAAGTTATACATTTGTAATTTTTTAATCAAAATACTGTGATCGACTGTATCGAATGCTTTTTTAAGATCGATCATAACTAAACCAACAATGTTTCCTCTATCGATTGCATTTAACCATTTGTCTGTTACGTTCAAAAGGGCCGTTTGTGTAGAATGCATGGGTCTAAATCCCGATTGACAATCAGATAATATATCATTTTCCATTAAATATTTGAATAATTGATTATAGACTACCTTTTCCATTATTTTTGCTAGGATAGGTATGACAGAGATTGGTCGATAATTTTCCATGCATGTCTTTTCCCCTCCTTTATAAATAGGGGTTACTCTTGCACATTTCCATTGACTGGGGATTATGCCTTTCCGCAAAGACAGATTAAGTATATGTGCAAATGGGGAAGCAATGATAGTAGCTACGGATCTAAGGAGTTTAGCTGGCAAATTGTCCGGGCCTGTTGCCTTATTTTCAGAGAGAGACTTAAGAAGATTTTCTATTTCGATAGTTGATACATCATTAAATACAAATGAGTTTACATTCGGAATAGGAGTCATTGGGTTGTCATCATTACCATTAGTTTCAAAAGTATCATGTAAAGTTTTACCAACTGTTGAAAAGTAATCATTAAATGAGTTAGACAATTCTTGTCCAAGGACATAACGATCATTTACTTTTATGAAAGTAGCTTGCGATTCTGTTTTCTTGTTGGGTGTAAGATACCGTAATGTTTTCCAAATCATTTTCACATCACGAACAGCCGATTCAATTTTTTTTTAAATAAAATTACGTTTCGCTCTGCGAATTTCGGCAGTAACGTGATTGCGAGCTTGTTTATAATTATCCCAATCATTCGTTTCTTTCGACCTTTTGGCTTTACTTTTCAATCGATCTCTTTTACGAATTAATTGTAAAATATCTTGTGTCATCCAAGGGGATTCTTTTTGTTTAATTCTAGTTTTTCGAAGTGGTGCATGTTTATCAACCACCTTCATTATCAAAGAGAGGAAAACTGAGCAAGCTACTTCTGGATCATTAATTTCATACACGGGATTAAAGTCAATATTATTCATGTCTCTTCTAAATTCTTCTACGTTAAACTTTTTCAAGTTTCTCCCTGTTTTATACTTGTGTGTATTACTATTAAGACATCGATGTTTTCCAATAACACAATATATCATGTAATGATCACTTACAGATACTTCAATTACACCACTCTCATTTATTTTTTGTTCATCGTTACAAAAAATGAGATCGACTATAGTAGAAGATGTTCGAGTAACACGTGTGGGTTTATCAATAAATTGTACACAATTATAAGATTCTATAATATCAAGCAGTTTTCTAGTGTTCCATGCTATAACGTTATTTTTCACATCACAATTTATGTCGCCAAGAACAACATATGGAATCTTCATGTCGTCAACTTTTTGAATTACTCTTTCAAATGCATTAAATACTTCAAGATTAGAATTCGGCGGTCTATACCAACAAATCACATAAAATGGTTTTTGTTTCTCAAGTTTCAACTCCGTTACGATTATTTCCAATTTATTATCTTCAAACAGTGCATCTTTTCGAATAAAAATCAAATCATCTTTAATGTACATCGCAACTCCACCTCCAGATCTATTCCTATCGCGTCGTAAGATTGTATATCCAGGGATACATAATAGTGTCATCAGGGATAAAGAGGTTGTAGTCAAGGTCAAGGATAACAGAAAAACAGCAGTTGTGGTTGATGCAATGTGCGACAAATGGCACGTCATTACATAGAGTTCAAGCATTTGAAGCAATTAATGTGTGGTACACAAATCGGCTGCTGAATTAGATCATACACTTGTTGTGACTGATACAGTGGGAACAGTCGGAAGTCTGCTGAGCAGGAACAGAGGTATTCCCTATCCAAATCCAAATGCACAGCTCCCTGAGGTTTCAGGGTATCAGCTAACAAAACACTCCTTCTGAGCTTCCTCTGTGAATGGTGAATGGACAACTTGAACCTTCTCTAGGGCAAACCTTTCTGTACCTTGGTGGTGGATTTAAAGAAGGAACAAACAAGTGTTATTCTCTCAGTGAGGTATATTTTGGAAGCTCTAGCCCTTGAATCTACGCAACAGAAGGCTGATACAAGGGTCATACTCAGAACACTATACATGCAGTGTCCAGAATGACGGAGTCGTCAGAATAATTGTTCATACCAATGTCACTGACATCATAAACATCATAATTTTATACATCTCACCGATCTCTCAGAGCTGTGGGTGAGGAGTGAGGGCAGCCTAGAATTTGAATATACTGGCAGTGCAAGATTTGGCAAAAACCAGGCCGATGCAATAACAGATGACAGTATCACTCAAGCACGATACCTCACCATGTGACGCTGACCAGTTTAAAGATTCCAATCTCGGAAAATTGAGAGCTTAGGAGTTACTGAACACCGAGTTGTACAACTATTGTACATGTAGCTACTGCCTCCTACAGAGGACGTTTCTTCTGCACCTGAAAACGTGTTGCTTATGCCATCGAGGATAATGTGCACATTGTCAAGCCAAACATTCATTCATGTACAGGGTTCGGATGATCCCTGAATGATGACAAAGCAGTTCTAGTGTCATCTACACAGCAAGCCGGAACAGCAATATCATGTAAAGGTGTCAAAGGGTGTCACAAGAACTGTTTCTGCTTGAAGAAGGCAGTTCCATGTTTCTGAAGTCAGCAACAGATTTTCGTAACATTTGGCAATTATTTCAAATATTTCACTGTTGTGAAATACAGCCAGATTCCTTGAACAGAGATGGAGGAATATTTCGCTGCACTCATGCTTTTCCTTTGAAGTCATCAATTTCAAGAGGTCCACCACTATAGTATATCAATAATCAGTGTCATACGCAGAAGTGCAGTAGCTTTATTGCTATTAGCCCTTTTCCTTTTTTCTTCATGAGATTCTTGTTTTGTGTGTGGAAGTTCTTGAGCTTCATGATTCGTGCCCTCTTCGGCTCAATGGAACAATACCCTGTATTAAAGTGCCTTTTGACACTTTGTTCATGTTGGTGAGGTTGTATAGGTTCTGGAGACTGTCCATTTGATAAGTTGATGAAGTATTGCGTTGTTGCTGTGAACGGTTTGGTTTCCACTGCTACCGTGACCTTGGCTACAGCTCTTTGTCCACCGACGATATGACTTATATTCATGCTGGATAAACTGATGAGTGGAGGTGAAGCATATACTTCAACTCTGTGGAGAAGGCTGCAGTGACTAGTTTTAGTTTCCGCTTTATGTGGACTTCCATCAGCTAATCCGCGAAGTTGTCCACCTAGGTTGTGTTCTTAGAAGGTCCTAGAAGACAGAAGCCATTTCTGGGGCAATTCAATAACAACAATATCCCCTTGCAAACTTCACAATGTAACTCTTTTAAGAATAGTGAGGGGACTCTCTTTTAAACTTGTCATGTATTAAGCCTTCAGACACATCTTGTCCATATTGTGTGGGTAATCCTCGATAATGATTATGTTTGTCCATAAATCAATGAGCTAGGGTTGGTCTTGTGCCACCCCCCCCCCCCCCCCCCCCCCCCCCCCACACACACACACACCTTCTCCTGTATCAAATTTAAGGGGTGAAATATTAATACATGATATTTTGAATGGATTTCGTATCATTTTATCGCAATTAAACACATATAAACCAATCATGACATTAACAGCTCAAATTCTTATGTATTTCTTTGTTTGGTATTGCTTATGTTTTGTATTGTTTATTAATTTAGATAGTTGGTGTCATTGTATAATGATCTTCATAGTCATTTTAAATGCAAATCAAGTTTGTAAAGATCTTAATATAACTTATTTGTCATTATTAAGCATTTAGTTGCCTTTTATTCATAAACGCTGTATATGAAATGTCACGTCCGTGTATGACACATCATTGTGTAACGACGTGTGACACAATAACCGAGATGCAATATGCTCAACTTGGTATCATTTGATGCGCAGGCCTCCAAGGAGGACCTCCTTGAAACAACAAGCTTGTATCACCATGCGTTATGGTGTAATTGCGCAAAATGTGTGACTGTGTCTTCATGACCCCTAAGGCTGATGCACATAATTTAGCTGCATTAGGGTTGTTTTTCTTAAAACCCGTCCTGTGAACTTCCAGTAGCTTATTGGCGGGGTATGCCACATAGGTTATGTTCCTAGAAGGTCCTAGAAACCATTTATGGTGGCCAACCTTTTACAGCAGCCCATGTCTGAAATCCTTAAAAAATGGTGGTTTGCCCCCTGGGTAGGAGACAATTGCAGCTACATTATTAAGTGCATTATCTGTAAAGCAGATATTATTACATGTACTATTATTGTATTCATCGTGCGAGAGAAATTTCATAATCAATATAATTATACAGAACACTCAGTGTAAAAGAAGATGATGCTCAGCGACAAGAATAGTTCCCAGAATAACCCTTTTTAAATTTTGACTGTGAAATGCATTATAAACTGGATACATGTAATAAAGTGATATAAATCTATAAAGCAGAGGTAACCGATTGAGTTCATACTGTGCATACTGTGCATGTTCATACTGTGCATTACAAATAAATGACAGGTTGCGATCTAGAACATTGTCATAATCAACAAAAACGTATGTACTAGCAGTTCTCACATACCTTGTATTTGTATTATCGGTAGAAACATGGGACAGGTATCAGTCTTATACATTTTTGTTTTGTTATAAAAGATATTTATGATTGAAGTGGTCGGATTTGAAAGTAGCTTTCAACTGTGTAACTTTGTTGACCTGTGCAAAAGCAAACAAAGTGTGATTAAACGTATATTTCTGTGATGGGAATGTATATATGTTTGAACATTTCACATTACATGGATGTTATATGGTTGAGTAATGAGCAAAAATGCAAAGTAATCATTATTTGCTAACGTATTGCATTCACTTTGTACACAGTTTAAAATCTCCCAGGGAGTATACAAACATTTAAGTCATCTCCCTGCAGCCGCCCTTTACAAAAATCATTATAAATTTCACATTTTCATACAGAAGAGTTGTTGGGCTTTCCGTTGATATCAAATTTGATCATGAATATTTTATTTGAAATGCTAAAAAATCCTCCCAAAAGCTCAAAAAAAATGCATCGCTCTGAATTTTTGTCAACTCCATATCTTTTTGTCTGATTTCACACTCGACCCATCTCCATATTCCGGTTCGCTGCACACACCCCATTTGCATAATCCTTACGATTAATATGCCATCGTAATGAAGAGATAATTTCCATTAAAATGGTATCAAATTCAACAATTTTGATGAATGGAAAGGGTGGCAGTATTCAATAGAATGTCAACCTGTAGAAAACTGGTCAACACAGTCATGTACTCGTAAATTAAATGAATTAGGGCCATTTTGCGACATTTCACTTCCTGCCTCCCCTATTCTCTGGGCTACTGCAATCGCCCCAATTGCATAATCACTACACATAATGCACCGTTTGAAAGGTATATAATGAGGCTTTACTGTGACACCAATTTCGAATATGCTTATTAAAAAATACGAGAGATATGATCGATCAAACTTGAGTTTCCGAACTTTTTTTGAGGGGTTTATATAACATTGGTGTCGACTTTATTGATCATTATCTCTATGATGGTGTATTTAGTCAAATATAAAACGTAATTGTTAGTTTTAATGTGTATTGATTTAATGGATATAAATGTATATTGACTATTTTATTCACTGCTTAATACGATATTATATAATACTGCTTGTTTACTTAGTCTTTCTTTGTTAGACTGTTCTCTGTAATGTTTCGATTTGTTTCAGTTTGGATTGTTCTACTTTCTGTATTTATCATCACAGTCATCCTATATATTTTTTTTCCTGTACATAATATTCTATGAACCTCTGCTATATAATGCTATCAAGTCTGAAATAAAGCTTTAAATTGTATTTAATTTGAAATATAAGCATATAAGCATTATATTGAAGTCAGAATGATATATATTGACTATTTTATTCACTACTTAATACGATATTATATAATACTGCTGTTTTACTTGGTCTTTCTTTGTTAGACTGTTCTCTTTAATGTTTCGATTTGTTTTAGTTTAGATTGTTCTACTTTCTGTATTTATCATCACATTCATCCTATATTATGTTGTTTTTTGTTCCGGTACATAATGTTCTATGGACCTCTGCTATACAGGGTGGCCCCCAAAAAACGGAACGGGGCACTTCCCAAAATACAGTAACAACATGATTATGTCCATCGGATAGGGTGTCTTTTCCAATGAAAAACGATACCAAGAACAGTAATTTTGGTCGTGTAGTTTTTATTTTAGGGCGCTCTGAGTGACACCATGTCAGGTTCCCATTTGTGTCAATTTTTACCAAATCAGGGCCTGATAAATCACACTTATTGCCCGTCATAGCATCGAACAACGAGCATTACCCACGCTATTGTTAGTGTGCATTCAGCTGTGTGCCGAGAGAATGGGCATGGTTGTTCGACGCTATGACGGGCAGGAAGTGCGATTTATCAGGCACTGACTTGGTAAAAATTGACAATAATGGGAACCTGACATGGTGTCACTCAGAGCGCCCTAAACAAAAACTACACGACCAAAATTACTGATCTTGGTACCGTTTTTCATTGGAAAGGACACCCTATCCGATGGACATAATGGCCCGGATTCACAAAGGAGGTTTGTATAAACCATGGTTTATCCATGGTCTACAACTATGGAGTGCTGCTCGTATACAAGTAAAACAATTTCTAATTTCTAATGATATGACTGTTAGTGCTTGCTAACCAGCAAATTTCACCCTGTGAGAAGACAAACATTTATTTGGTGCATTTTGTAAATGTGTACCATCAACATTGTTTCTCCATCAGTATACAACTGGCACTCCATAGACATGTAGACCATGGATGAACCATGGTTTGTACAAACCTCCTACAAACCTGCTTTGTGAATCCGGGCCAATAAGATTGTTACTATATTTTGGGAAGTGCCCCGTTACGTTTTTTTGGGCACCCTGTATAATGCTATCAAGTCTGAAATAAAGCTTTAAATTGTATTTTATTTAAAATATAAGCATAAGTATAAGCATTCTATTGAAGTCAGAATGATCAATCATGTTGTCGAAGTCGGAAGGGTCAACATTTCATTATATGTGATATGTGAACCACAACGGTCATCTTAAAGCTAAATAACAGTAAGTTACCGAAAGCCTCTTTATTGGCCAAACTAATTGATCAGTATTGTTGAAATAAAGGGCTCGTTGGGTAAAATATGAACCTTAGTATCGTTAAATGCATAAATATCAGTCGAAACGTCATGCACACCGCCAGCACACAAGTGAAATTGAGTCTAAATTCACCACCCGTTCGCCCCTCTCCGCCGGGCTGGGTATTGCTAGCTATACCATCAGCAAGCCTGCATGTCGTGCGTACGAATGTAAACTTGCATAGCTTTTGCATGCAGTGTATATGCGATTGAATTGAACCTATGCTCATAATTTGTTTAAAGCAGTTTTTGTCAAAATATTTACATTAAAGGTAGTTCAGATTCGTCAAATGAGATGCGCGGCGCCATCTTGCATACGCGTTGCGCACGGTGCGTAATGCACGTTAGCTCAGTGTCATGCGGTGCGCGCAAACTAACCCAGTTCAAAATGGCGACCCGCTATGTAGCATCCCCACGCTGATGCCCTTTAACATGTAAGTTATCATATATTCTTTCACATGGTAGGTAATTTGTG
>JBAMJV010003261.1:0-135000 GCA_037951105.1 Echinarachnius parma
TGATCTGGGACGGGCTTGGAGCCGACCCCGCCCTGCTGTGTACCGCAGGTCTCAGATGTTGGCAGGATAGATACCTGGGGTTACTATCAGCATCAGTTCTTGTGTCACCACCGTTCTCTTTGTCGTTCGCGACGGAACGTCCATTTTGAGCCGAGTGCGATTCGGTCTCTGATTCCACACTCTCCGACTTCTCCAGGAGTCTTTCGTGCGGTCCAACCTTCGCTTTGTTGTTACCGAGCAGCTTCAGGACGTCGGGTTTCGGCTTTATCGTTGGCTTGCCGCGCCTCATCGCTACCTGGATGATTTCCCGCGATTCATTGCAATTGTTTGTTTTTGTCGCCCCGGTAACAACCGGCGCCGGAGAGTTGGAACTGCACTGCACCGTCCCCTGATGGCCGAAGGAAAATAACCTCTTGGACATGTTCGAGATCTTCCTCTCTTGCCACTTGGCGACGGAATCGTTCACGTAGCCGTGCTTCGCGTTGTTCAACGCGCGCATCTTCTGCTGAGCCATGTAGTGCAGCAAGAAACACTCGGGTGACATCTGCGCATGCTCAGTGCTATCCTTCCCTTTCGGACGACCGCGATTCGCTCCGTTCGCGTTCAAAAAATCGTAAGGATGCGAGTAATCGATGCTGTACACCGACGTCTCGCGATCCACGTTGAGGTACAGATGCGAATCGTGACTGCCCGATGAGGATTCAAGAGTGCTGGAATCGTCCGGCTCCGGAGGGGGAGGGTCGGAAGGTAGCTCGGGCCTGTGGCTCGCCGGTGGTTTGCCCGGGACAAACCGGACGTGTTGGTTGCCGAGTTCGGGCGGTTTCGTCGTCGGTAATGCAGGCGACGACGGAGGTGGTGTCGTTGGTAGGGGTGGTAGTGGTTGAGGCCCCATCGATGACTCGTTGAGTGATAGCGGTGACAACTGTGACGTGTTGATATCCGTGGTTGTAGTAGTAGCTGGTGGGAAGCAGTGAGAGAATAGAATATAATTAGAAAAAGCGTGTATTGTTGACGGTCTCCAGAATATAGCCCATAGTTATTGCCAAAGAGGAACAATTAAAAGAGATATTTGGTAATTTGGACATAATTTGAAGTAAAATGGTAACGCGTACCATTACATGGTTTCAAGTATGAGCAAAAAGGATTATTTTCACATCTACCATGTCTACATTGTAAGATCCTCCAAAATATTACTCGCATTCCCTTAACCATGCATGTTAACATTAATTAATTATGTTTCATCATTTTACCTTCACCTACTGAAGATGTGAAAGGGTTGCCTTGTTTTTTTGTCGACACTAATCCAGGCCCGTAGCCAGGATTTTTCAACGGGGGTGCGTAATTTACAAGGGGACCGAGACCGAGACCACTGGTTGAGTCGTATAAGCGGGGTGGGAGTGGGTGTTGTCACCAAGACCGATCGTGGGGGGGGGGGGGGGGGTGGATCTTCGTCGCAAAACATTTTTGAGGCCGAGACCACTGGTTTCGTTGTGTATAAGCGGGAGTAGGGGGAAGGGGTGAGGGGGTTGTCACTGAGACCGATTGTTGCCTGAGACAACTGGTTTTTAGATGGCCGAGACCAATAAAAAGAGGACCTTTCTGATTTGTGTTTTTTTGTTTTTTTGTTTTTGTTTTTTTTGTGGGGGGGGGGGGGGGGGGGGGGGCGAGTACGTACGCACCCATCGCGCCCCTGGCTACGGGCCTGCACTATAAAGTCAATCCTTTATAATTATAAGGATCACCCGAGGCATGCATACAAACGTGGTCGATATATAAGCAGGTGGCCTCTAATGACGGGTGCATTTATATGCAATTTGCATTTTAGGGACACAACAGTTCAGTGGCCGCTAGATCAAGAGGGTGTTTCACAAAGCAATATTTTGTCATAATGACACATTTTTATGGTGGCATATGCGGGGACCTTTTGCCCAAAATTTGGCAAAATTTGTGTAAAATTTAGGCCTTAATGTCCTTATAATGCCACCATAAAAATCTGTCATTATGACAAATTTGTCATGATGGAGGATTGACTGCATTTACCTGTTGTTGGTTGAGTGACATTAGCTCCCAACTCGGTTTCATCGTCGGAGTCGAGCTCCTCGCAGTAATCGGAGTCACTGGAAAGAGACATTCAGGAAAATAATGTGAATGGTATATTGAAAATATTATTCGTAAATAAATAATTAAAGGGGTAGTTCGGTTTTGGTTTAGCGGGCGCTTCAATTTTTTGTGAGATAATGAAAAACTTAGTGAAAGTCTGAAAAAAGCACACAATTTTAATGACAGGATAAATTTTGTTGTTCAAAATTGGTTCAGAAACGGCTGAAATATCCATAAATATATATAATTTGAGTAATGTTCGTTTAAGTTAAAGTTTTAAAAGTTTAAATTTCAGTTTAAGGTTACGTTGAGGTTTAAGTTAAAGAGTTAAACGTACCGTTTGTATTCGATCTTGGATGCATAGCGCCGTCTCCGCACAGTGCACACAACACAGACAGTTCCGAGTGTGATCCACGTCGTTATGGAAACCACGAATAGAGCAATTACGTAACCTGAAAGGAATATAAATCATGAAATAAATATTTTAGAATGTAAACATAATTATTATTACCTTGCTTTAGATTCACTTAGATTTACTTAAATATTAACTCTATAAATAAAAAAATAAAAAAAAACGTTATTTTGGGGGTCAGTATACCATCACAGCTGTACGCCAACCTGAAAGAGCGCCATCTAGGTGGAATATATTATATAAGAGGGGCAGAAAGCTAAAACCAGAATACATAAATCGAACATATGATTAATAATAGTATTTATATTATTAATAAGAACAGAGAAAGAGGGGTGTGATGGTATCGCTTCATATAAAACACGTTCAAATCAAACTTTCTCTAGCAATTAATGTAATACAAATATGAAAATATTCAAGTGATCCATTTACTTAAAATTTTCTTCAAAAAGTGATATTTGAGCCTTCAATCATAATTATACCATTATCATTGGCAGATTCTTGAGGATGGTATGGGAGATTTTCATAGAAAAGGAATAATGTTTACTTGGTGAAAACAGAGTAAATCCATGCCTGATTCTATCCCAATCTTTCGTGTGTATTGTCTCTGAATTCGGATACTTTTGAATATACGGTCGAGAGCGTCTACAGACGCTTTAAAATTCAATCTTAAATATCTCCGTAATTAAGGAGACATTTGAAAATCAGAATCTATTTCATTCTTCTATTACCATAATGCCGAACAACAAGGTACAAGATAAGTGTGAAATCTCCACGTGATTTTGGTTGAATTTTCACAAAGGTAATGAATCACTTTAATATTTAAATACAATATAATGTACTATCGGAATCACGGGTGTGAATCATGCGAACTATTTGTTTGCAAAATTTGATGAATATTATATTGAATAAATAAATATCTTGTAAGTCTATAGGACAAGTTTATGATTCTGAATCACTGATCATTTCGGTGAATTTCAGGATCCCTGTGGAAAATGTAAAAGGTTATACGCGGAGCCCGCACCGGGCTCATGCAAGTGATGCAACATACCGCAAATTCCTATCCACCTTTTAGTGTTTAGTAATACTATACGAAGAAAATATCAAAATAAAGCTCTGTAATATTATTATTATAACAAAACAAAACAGTAATGCAATTTACATAGTAGTAAGCCTGACCGCCAGTATTGTACAAGTGCGATCGTGTTAGCGATAATGATGTTATATATTTTATTGATTGTTTCCACATTATGTTTAATTCCCGACTTGATTTGATAGAAAGTGTTGTATCAATAGTAAATGTACTAATATCAATGAATAACAAAATAGAAAAAAAACAGTTTTGCATAAAAAGGCATGTGTCCCTCCCTTTTCTGTCTACAAATAAACATAATACTTTCTATGTACTTGCTTCTTTTCCAATATGTATTAACAAAGCTGAAAGAGGCGACTGAATTGTGCCACTCGATTTGTGGTAATATAAACAATTTCCAGCCGACAAATCTCAAAAAAAGCTATGTGTTCAATTACTTGTCTTTCTTCATTTCTACTATGAATGTATTAGTTATGCCCCCTGATCCATAATAAAGTTTATGATATGGCATAATTCTCCTTTAAAAAACAATTAAATGAGCAATTAATTAACCCCTATGCAAGCGAATTCCTAAATTAATGTTCTGCCGCCATCAAACTAATGCAATATCACGGAGTACTTATAGCAAGTACAACTTACTGTCTACGGAAATATGCTCATAAAGATCCCTATATACATGTTTCAATATATCTACGAGTAATTTAACATGAAATTCTATTTTTAAAATCGGAATATCGGATCATTGTCAAGACTCATTTTCAGATCACGTATAGTTATCCAAGCGTAATTGTCGCCAATACAAGTTATTTTAAGAAAAAATGTTCAAGTCAAATCCACAAAAAGGTCTACGTCTTCCTGTTGTGCGCAATTTAGGACTATTTTGGAAATGTATTTACAAAAGAGGACAATGTTAATTAATGGTATTGATACAAATCATAAGATATTAACCCCCTTTTTGCATAACATATTTTTAATTGAATGGTGCCAATTACAATCCGTTATAATCCAAACCAATATCCGTGCCTCAAATCTATGAAGAGACATTTGAACATATTGTATGACCTCTTTTACACTGTGTTCTACTTTATTCAGTTTGAATCGTCACTGAACCACGTTAAGACAAATTGATACCACTTCCCTAAAGTAACATTTACAAAATTCAAAGTTTAATCAATTTTCAATTTATCCACGGAGTTATATATATATATAACGACCAGTATAAATAGAATACTTATCCATATTGCAGACAATACCGTAATTGGTGAAGATCGAATTGAATGCTTTGGAGCGGATTATTATTGTTTGTATGCCATTAAGTTGCCTTGCTTTCGATATTGTAATATATGCAACATTGATTAAGTTTCAAATAGTTTGATTAATAATGCAAGGTTGGTTGAGAATTGAGATGTAAATATAAATGACGTGCTTTACGTTGGTGTATTATGTATATAACTAGTAGTTATTAAAATGATATACAATGATTATGAGATTGATTCAACGCTTCATAAAGAAACAACAATCAATGCAATGAAAACATATTAGTACATATTATAGGTACATTAAATTGTATTTCTTTGATCGAATGGATAATTGTAGGCCCCCGACAAAATGTACCCGTTCGCTTGATTGTAATATCAGATAATTGTACACTAAGTCTTATGAGTTATGATTATTATAAAGTACTCACTTGGACATTTGCATGCTCCCCCGTCGGGCGTACACGTGCAGCCGATCTTGCTGAGTATCCCACACGCCGATCGACACATGCTGGCCGTGCCGTTGCCGGGCGGGAGGCGATCAGCCGGGTGCTTCTTGTGATCTATGTTGTCATCGTTATCAGAATCATCCTGAATAAAATATAGTATATAAGTATATATATTTATGGATATTTCAGCCGTTTCTGAACCGAGTATAGTTAGGATAAGATTATTTTGTATCATGTATAATTATGATTAAATTAAATTCGATTTCATTTCCCCCGATACAATACACGCTAGCTGAAATGCTATTATCAGGAGGGAGGCGCGTTCAGCGGGCGGAATTCTTATAACTGTTATCATCGTTATCAAAATCGTCCTTCATATTAACATGATTAAACAGGGACAGGAATGGATATATCAGACTACATAATATTACTTATTTCGGATTAGATTCGATAGAATCTGATGTAGATATTTATAGACAGACTGTTCTCGACACAAAAGCCATTTTCGTTCTATTACAATGGTTATACCAGAAGTCGGGTGAGTTGTTAGGGGGGTTGAAACCGGGTACAAATCTAAGTTCACTAATCTTAAACATGTCAGAATAGACAGCTTTTGAGCACTGCGAAGTCAGTAACCTCACTCACACACACACACGAGAGTAATAAAATAGTTGGCTTCCATTTATTTCATGGTGACTCAGTCAGTTATAATCTCAGACAAGGCTACCGTAATATGGTATTTCTTTGTGAGGTTTCAATGATTTAGTTGACTCACCTCTGACGAGTTGCAGGTCCCGGTCACGTGATGACAGTGCTCATGGTCGCTACACTCGCACCTCCTGCTACAGTCCATCCCAAACATCCTGTCGTCGCATCGCTCCTCGCATCCGTTGCCATGGTAACCGAGACGGCATCCGCACATCTGGTTGGACTCGTGGCAGATCTGACCGTGGTTGCACGTTAAGGGGCCGCATCTAACACGGTAGCTTTTAGCTGTATGGTACATAATTGAAGAAAAAAAATGTTAACATACAAAGTACCTAACGACCAACATAATTACATTGCTCCTCGCATCCATTGCCATGGTAACCGAGACGGCATCCGCACATCTGGGTGGACTCGTGGCAGATCTGACAGTGGATGCACGTCAGCGAACCACATTTAACACAGTAGCTCTTATAGCTCTATGATAATGATGACACGTATCTGTTAATTGTTAATGATGTGGGGACATGAACGACGTTTGATTAAAAGTAAAACTACGTTACAGTGTGTTGATTGAGTAGGAATGTTTTTTAACATTTTGGTAAAACAATAATATGACTAATTAGATTACGATGTCATTGATTCACATGATTCATATGGCGCCATTCATCCGTCGGCACATTACAAATGCATGAAATGTATCACCTGAATTAAGATGATTTTAAACATATTCGTCAGCACCATCTTCCAAGAGTCAAACTGAGTTTTCAAATGAATGTGTTCATTTAACATGGATGTTATAGATCACAGAACCATATTTAATGCATAAATAATTGCACAAACTCTAAATAAGGTGTGAAATTAAATATAATAATATATAGTATAATATAAAATAAAAACATAATAATATGTAATATGATATACAATAAAGTATAACAAGTGAAATAGATTAAGTAATGGATCACCAATCTTTGTATAAGTAACTCCTTCTTTTGAGTAGCGCGTTATTATCGCTGGGCACATAGTACAATATGCGCATGCGTGAAAATAAACTTCGGACCAATGAGAAATGAGAGGGTGCAGAGAAGGGGCGTCGCCCGGGTGTGGCAATAAACCCATCGAATGCAGGCGGCTTGTGGTCCTGTTTTTTAGTTCTATTGGGATGGCAAAATCTAGTAGGGACCAGGTTGAACAGGTTAAGTGAAAACAAATCAACAAAAGATATATCAATTTCCCTCACCCATATTACATGTCTTATGTGGCTTGCCCACGTTGCAGAACTCCCACGCTATAACACCGTGCCGCGGTTCGACGAAACACCATGGCCTCGGTCTGTCCGACCACGGGTTGCGGCAGTTGTTACCGCTGAGACTGAGGACGTGTTCGATCACGGACGTAACGGACATCGACTCGTTGAGGTGCGGCGTGATCTTGTCGCTCGTCCAGGGCACGCAGATGTTGCCCAGCGACGTCTTGTTGGCGTAGCCCCGGTAGTCTTGGCCTAGACGCATCGTGAAACACTCCTCGTCTGAAGAAACAAAACAACAAAAACACAAATATAAATTAGGCCAACTATTTCAAAAGGTGATACCGGATTTGGTTAAAGAATAGTATAGAATAACCATTAGTAATACATTTAGATAACGCGTTCGCACCATTCATTTATTAATTTATTTTTAAATTTTAATTCGTATCATCAAGCAGAGAATGTGATCCTAACCCAAAAAATAACACCAAAGTTGATAAACAAAACATTTTATTTAAAGAAGAAGTCTAGTTAGGGGGTGTTGGTTGTATAAGATCATCATTTGTAGGGATGCTTGACCACGGTTCGCTATTTATATAGCTATATAGGCTATATAAAACACCGAGTCAGTGTGTATTTCGCATCATGTGCAATGCGTTCGCAAGATGGCGCCGCTCGTCTGATTTACGAGTCCGAATCACCTTAAAAAGGGATCAGTTTAACTGAGCTCACCTGGTATACAATTGTTCTTCTGCAGCTTCCATCCTTCACAACACGTGTACAGGGACTCTCGACTGTAATAAGAAAAGGAGGGTCAGAGGAAATAATTGAATGTCATAAGCATGTTAGCATTAATTAATAAACTAATGTAAGTTTTATCACATCTTTCTTTTAAAAAAAAAAAAAAATGTACACTATTTTCGAGAACAAAAATTAAGACAAAGTGGTAATAAAAATCATTTTCGTAAAATTGTGTGTTTTTCCAGCTGTTATTGAGGAAATGTATGACTAACTAAAGGACTTCTTAGTCTATTTGTCTAGCAGCTGCTATGTCGGGCAATCTTGTATCGAGACTGAGAAATATTGGCACAATTTACGTTTTACTTTTTACTTTTTCCATTTTACTAAAATGTTCATTAAGCAGCTGCTATGTTGGAAAAAATGGCTAGCCCATTAAGGGCTACTTAGTCTCCCTATAACTTCCCCATCGCTGCTATGTTGGACAAGCTTGCATCGAGACTGTGGATTATTGGTAAAATTAATTTTAAACTGTTCAATGTTTCTACTAACATGTTATAGTCCAGCGTCGTTATTTTGTCATTTACCCTTAGTTTGAAGAAGATCCTGGTAGGATCGAATATGTATGCCCTATATTGACTCTCATTTAATACACAGACTTTGTAAAAGTAGATAAGCAGTTTTCCAGCAGTATTTTTGCATCATTGTGGTTATTTTGTAGTAATATTCGTAGAATGATGAATGTGGGAATGGGCTACGATCCAAACCCCATGTCCCCACCTCTTCAGTGCCGACGCATCCGGCAGCTGATTATATGGGTTTCGTCTATCCAAGACAATTATATGTCCAAGAAAATAGGGCTAAGGCCAAATCTGACGTCATATCGACGGATGACGTCAAACTTTGCATAGTTGATTACTTATTATAATTTTTATCGGGAATTTTCCTTTTGAAAGCAGATGCAATATAATAGTATATTCATTGTTAGCACGTGTTTGTTAGTTATTGGCCATTTTCATTAACATATTATTTCCTCTATAGACTATATGATAGTCTGTTAATCCTTCGTTTCCAAGTGACTTCGAACTTATCATTGAACTTATTAATTATACTTTGCAAGCGGAAGAGTGGGGAGATTAATAGATTATTGTATTGATGTTAGTGCTTTGCCATGAAAAGAATATTATCATTATTATCAAAGGCGATTTGCTAGTGATGTTTTAAATGTCAATTGAAGAGTTGTATCAAGACAGTGGAACCTCTTTAACCCGCCTATAGCAAAGCAATTTTACTGGTCCAAGCTCTTTATAATTATTATTTTGTGTTTTTTTACCCTGATATAACAAAATATCTGTTATAAAATGTCAAATTTCTTTGACTGTTCCACTGTTACGGGGGGGGGGGGGGGGGGGTGGGGCTGACCACATTGCAATTGTAATAATTGTTATTTAATGCTTATGTATTGTATTGTTTTAAGCCAAACAAGTTGTGGAGGACTGCAGCCCCCCCCCCCCTAGCCCCCCCCCCCCCCCCACAATGATATATGATTGGTTAGTTTTATTATGTGAAAACAATAATGTAAATACATTAACGACATATTAATTGTTTTATACACATCTACAATTGAAAGGTAGAATAAAAGTACAAAATACAGGTTCAAATATCTCCATTTAGGCTTCAAAGAACCACTAATTGACAAACGAACTAATAATCGGATTTCTTTTGAAATAATTATCTGTTTGTACTAGATATCTTCGAGAAAGCAACACTAAGAAAATGTAATTTTCATACTGCGGTAGAACTGTTAAGACATCGCCATTAAAGTTTATGATTTAGATGGATATATTCGAGAAACTAATAATCAGAAAATTCGAAATTGTACTACTGTAATTAAACATACTACGTAGTTTTAAAAGGATCTACGAACATTGTCCAAATCCACAAAACTTACTTAGAACTCTAGTGTTCCTCCAATACCTTGTTGATTTTGTATTACCATATAAGCATGGAACAGGTTTTGGTTTATCGAATTTCCCTTTCCTTAAAAAGATATTAACAGTTGAGGTGTTTAAATGTTTAATTACCCATTGTGCTATAAGTTTACCGACCATGTATACATGTCAGTGTATAATTGGAGGAGGTATATTTAGATAATGGCAATTCAGCTACGTCATGTGATACTTTTGGTCAACTCCCATTCGTTAGTGATTTGATTGCAAGGTCATCCGCGTCGTCATTTCCACAAAGAAACTTTGGGAAATATACCCACTTACTTAATTTCAACTTATCTGTACCACTAATAGTGTGACGTCATATAAAACGTGTCGGAACACTCGTAAAACATGTAAAAAGTGCAAGATTAAATTGCATGAACCAACTTGACTCAATTCCTTTGACATGTTAGGTTTACCTGAATAAATCAATCTCCCATTCATCTACAATACAATTAAGAAGCTTGATAAGAAATAAAAAAAATGTCCATAAATAATTAGTTTTACACTTATCTTCTTTATGCATGAAGGAACAAAGTAAAATATCAATCTGATATTATATTGTGATTAGAGTCGACCACCGCATGTACTCAGATGGTTAGTGTAATTATTGACTCGGTAATAACACACAACCTGCTTGGAACTTCTGGTCAAAAACACACATTGAAATGTTGTTTAGATTGCAAAGTCATCTACCAATACGGCAGTTCAATAATTAGCTTTTGATTAATTGATTACTCTGTTTGTTCGTTTGTTTTAAATTTCTTCTAATTCGTCTTCTTCTATATGCGCCTTATATAGCATAGTTATACTATAGATCGACAGCGAATAATACGTGCTCTAATAAACAGATAAATAATAAAGATAATTGAGACCTTGTCAGGGGGGAAGTGTACAGATGCCCACTCCTAACTGTTTAAAGGGGAAGGAACTCATAGCCTTTTGACTTACTGGATGCGATGAGAGCATAACTCCTGTCATTTCTAGTCACTTATTTCCTCATGAATATTCCCAATAATGCAAATAATCAATATTTTATGGACCACTGTCGTCTGCTTTCAATGCCCTCAGGAGGCGGCCATTTCTTCAACTTCTCGCGGTGAAATGACGTGTCAGGCGGAGAACACAATAACGGGTTACGATAATGCTATTGTGTTCTCCGCCTGCCACGTCATTTCACGGCGAGAAGTTGAAGAAATGGCCGCCTCCTATGGGCATTGAAAGCAGACGACAGTGGTCCATAAAATATTGATTATTTTTGTAATCGGGAATATTCATGAGGAAATAATTGACTAGCAATGATAGTAGTTATGCTCTCACCACATCCAGTAAGTCAAAAGGCTAGGGGTTCCTTCCCCTTTAACTTTCGCTCATCGGTACCCCTCATTGTATGACGTCACTTCCACGCCGACCCCATCATCTCCTTTGTCCGGCCCCCTCCCCCGCGCTCCAACAGAAATGACACATGTTACACTTTCGGGGAGACAAATTATATGATACAGGACTGGGGTGTTTAGCGTCTGGTGGAGAGTCCCAAGAGGACTCTGTTTCTATTTTCGAATTTTGAATTTCACCCTCATGTATGTATGTATGACAAATAGCATGTGTGGATATTATAATCAAACCCATTTTCTTCGTCATATTTGTCTTTACTCGAACATAAACACAATCATAATGAATTACATGTTTGTAGGCCTTCGAGGAAAGTTAATCGTGACTTTCAGGCTTCAAATATTTCATGAAGTATACAAACTCTGTAAAAAAAAAAATGCACGACAGTTTAATTTATAATCTTGATATTAAAGGGATGTTACAGTTCTGGTCTAACTGAATTGTAGTAACTAAAACTTGTAAGTTTTCATTCAAAACTTATAGTTATAATTAAATTATGCTTGAATTGTATAGAAAAACTTAATCGTATATTAGTAACAGGGCTGTTTTCATTCAAAAAGCAGCCATTAACACTTGAGGGCGCCATCCAGACACCTGAAAGTTCAAACATTTTATTGTAAAAAATGCTAATGTGATGGTTAAAATAATTATTCGACAGAGAGATTATCAAACACCATTGTAAAGTCACTTTGATATATTTGTTCAAATGTGTAGGTTTTATAAATATTTTCATAAATTATTTAATAGATGTTCGAATATATTAATGGATATTTCATCTGTTTCTGAACCGATTTAGCTCAAACAAAATTGTTTCTGTCTTTAAAATTGTGTGCTTCTTCAAATATTACACTTAGTTTTCATCACCTCACAACAAATTATTTCTTGAAGCACCCTCATAGCCAAAACGGTAACATCCCTTTAATAGCAATTAAAATATAGTATAAGGAAAATAATTATAAGTGCGGAAATAGTTACATGATTTTTATACATTTATACGGATCAGTGTTTTTTTATAAAACTGTATGTGGCGTATATGTGATGAGAAACCTAACAAAGAGAACATTTAATTATAAATCCGTATTTTTGTTATACTGATTAATCATAAGATAAAAGGTCTGTACTTAAAAAGGTCATGGATAAACAAAATCATGTTTAGTTGGCACTTACATGGTACGATTGTGGCAGCATATTCCTCGGTAAATTTGTATTAAAGGGATCAAGTAACATTGTCCAAATCCTACAAATCCAATTGGAATTATAGTGGTTTATTCATACCTTGTTATATTCGTATTAACAAAAGAAGCATGGGACAGGTTTCGGATTTCACCATTTCGTTAAAAAGATATTTACGATTGAATTGTCCGGATGTTAAACTATCCACTGAATAGTGAAAGCCGTGTACAAAGTCAGTGCAATGAGTTAGTGAATATCACATGTAATTTTTGCTCACTACTCGGCCATATAACGTCCATTTAACTTGACATTTTCACACAACACTAAGTGGACATATCAGATAACAATACTAAACATGGTATCAACCATTCATCACTTTTTAAACTTGTCAACAAGGTTACTAGATCCCTTTAAAGGATCGAGTTACGTTTTTGGCGCTGAAATGATAACAACATTTTGATAATACGTTGCTAAAAGCAAATAATATAGTATTAGAACCTGGGACATATTCATAGAGGAATTATGGTGTGAACAGTAAACATAATTTGAAATCGTGAACTATAAGTTAAAGGGATCTAGCAACTTTATGCACATGCCAACAAAGTTAATAGATCCCTTTAATAATATCCAGCTGGCTCTGAGTTAGAACAGGGCCCATATTCATGAAAGCCCGCTAGCTTAGTTAATTGCTAAGTGTATTTTTGATGTGCAGTTCATTGAGCAACAAATGGTTTTCCTAATCACTAACTTGGGTTAGATGGGTAAGTTATATGTACCCACTAACTTAACCCTAGTTAGCAACTAAAATATGTTATGTTTAATTCTTAGCGACCTCATCCAAAATAGACTTAGCAAGGAACTAAGCTAGCGGGCTTTCATGAATATGTGCCCTGATCTCCAGCCCTTCTATGAATGGAGGCACCTGTGAAGGTTGAACGCACGGTAATCTTTATTAATTTTCAGTAGACAAATTACCTTAAAAACTCTATTACGGCAATTTGCGGTGTGTATAATTTGACTTACTACAGATTGAAACAAGATACCCTTCTCCGCAGGACCACATTATTTATACAATTGTGCATTTGCTTTATGTGAGATCTCAGCCAATACACTCAGTTCAGTTTTGGTTAATCATGTTAATAGTCGCTTCGATAAATATTATTTTTGATATGTGAGTTAAAGAAAAACTACATGTAAGTGTACAATTTGAAAGAGCACACAATTAGTTTGGACCAAAACTGTACAGTACTATCCCTTTAACTTGTATTCATATGGGGTTTCAAGCTAACTTTAGCTAACGGAAGCGCTAAACATCTATTTACAGAGGTGTGTGTGTCGCTCGACGTGTTACAGGTTTCAACCGGAATAACGCAAATTCGGACTACCCTATTTTATGCCACGACAGATCCACACAATTTCTGTGTTACTGGTGGCGTGATAACACCATACAACATTCACAGATATTCGTACGAAAATTTGTACGAAAAAAAAAGTTGTGGATGCTAAACTATTTTGGCAATGATCGTACAAAATTCGCACGATGCTCCCAAGTTACTCCTTGATTACCACGAAATGATCTGACGTATCTGTCTGTTCCTGTCGTAAAAGCATCTAACATTGCATTCTGACCACTTCCAAGACAGTCGTAAGAAACTAGAAATTGCGCGCTCGGCGGGTCGCGCAGCCGAGCACATGTATCCCCCGAACCAAGGTAATCTTAACTATTTCTTTATATCATGGTTACCATGGCAACCATGAATCCGCCCCACACCAAAATCAATAGGCTTCATCCTCTTTCCTTAATACACCTTCATACCAAATAAGAAAATGATCGGACAAGAACTCGGACCTGTAGAGCGTTCACATGGTAATCTTAACTATTTCTTTATATCATGGTTATCATGGTTACCATGGCAACCAGGACTCCGCCCCACACCAAAATCAATAGGCTTCATCCTCTTTCCTTAATACACCTTCATACCAAATTAGAAAATGATCAGACAAGAACTCGGATCTATAGAGCGTTCACAAGGTAATCTTAACTATTTCTTTATATCATGGTTACCATGGCAACCAGGACCGCGCCCCACACCAAAATCAATAGGCTTCATCCTCTTTCCTTAATACACCTTCATACCAAATTAGAAAATGATCATACAAGAACTCGGACCTGTAGAGCGTTCACAAGGTAATCTTAACTATTTCTTTATATCATGGTTACCATGGCAACCAGGACTCCGCCCCACACCAAAATCAATAGGCTTCATCCTCTTTCCTTAATACACCTTCATACCAAATTAAAAAATGATCGGACAAGAACTCGGACCTGTAGAGCGTTCACAAGGTAATCTTAACTATTTCTTTATATCATGGTTACCATGGCAACCAGGACTCCGCCCCACACCAAAATCAATAGGCTTCATCCTCTTTCCTTAATACACCTTCATACCAAATTAGAAAATGATCGGACAAGAACTCGGACCTGTAGAGCGTTCACAAGGTAATCTTAACTATTTCTTTATATCATGGTTACCATGGCAACCAGGACTCCGCCCCACACCAAAATCAATAGGCTTCATCCTCTTTCCTTAATACACCTTCATACCAAATTAGAAAATGATCGGACAAGAACTCGGACCTGTAGAGCGTTCACAAGGTAATCTTAACTATTTCGTTATATCATGGTTACCATGGCAACCAGGACTCCGCCCCACACCAAAATCAATAGGCTTCATCCTCTTTCCTTAATACACCTTCATACCAAATTAAAAAATGATCGGACAAGAACTCGGACCTGTAGAGCGTTCACAAGGTAATCTTAACTATTTCTTTATATCATGGTTACCATGGCAACCAGGACTCCGCCCCACACCAAAATCAATAGGCTTCATCCTCTTTCCTTAATACACCTTCATACCAAATTAGAAAATGATCGGACAAGAACTCGGACCTGTAGAGCGTTCACAAGAAAATCTCTGCGGCGGACGCGGCGGACGCGGCGGCGGCGGCGGCGGCGGCGGCGCGACGAGGCCAAATCCATAGTATCCCCCGAAGTGGTTCGGGGGATACAATTAAACCACGACAGGAAATGTACATTTCGTACGACAAAATCATCGTAGCTTTCATTGTGACCAGGGGGTGTTTCACTAAACACTAAGATCGATTTTTAGCATCTTCTTCATCACTAAAGATCATCCTAAAATCGATTTTTAGCATCTTCTTCATCACTAAATATAATCCTAAAATCAATTTTTAGCATCTTCTTCATGACTAAAAATCATCCTAAAATCGATTTTGAGTATTAAACATTGGCCTAATCATGACTCAATAGTCGACCCTTCTCTGAATGGAGGCACCTGTGCATCTATCCAAGTTTACGACCAAGTTTGCCTTAGACATATAAATAATTTTTTTTGCAAATAATTATGTTCTAGGTTCCATTCCTTTGTTTATCGTTCATTTCAACCCACTTCAGAATGTCTATACAAAATTATGTTTATACAGCGCTGTGTTTTGTTTAATGACGTGTTACATGTTTTTTTTTTAAACCAGAATAACGCGTCCTCTATTTCTATCTATAGGCTTATAATAAACAAAGATCAAGTGTATCACCGGATTATAGAGAACTTCTGTAGTTAATTTTTTAAATTTAATATATCAAAAGTTATCGTTGTATCCAGCTGGCAGTATGGCGACACATCTACTACAATGGTCAACTATGGGTGTCCACGTCACTGAACATGACACAGACTGTTGGAATAATGACCAGCCTTCTCATAACACGCTGAAGAGAAGCACCTGTACACATGACTTAGGCCTATTTAACTGATGACTAATATTTACTTAATTAGTACATTACAATTGCTTCTCCTATGTTCTAACATTTCAGGTTGTTTTTTTTATTATCGGATATAATTATCTTCATATGACGACATGCCTACTACTAAGTATTATAACGATAAGCGTTGGGTAATGCTTAATATGTTACAGCTAGGTGGATTAGTGAATGAAAATGAGCACTAACAAAATTGGCTACCCTGGTTTCGAATCAGAGACCTCTGGATTGCTACCGCTATATAGACCGGTGCACAAACTAGTGAACTAGAAGCTCTCATGATGAATTTTCTTCCCAGAACACAATTTCTGATTTACTATTTATAAACAGTCAATCTGTCTATGGAAGGAAGCATAATGCGCTATCCACAGTTACCACCAACCAATGCTTCTTCGGTTAAAGTATTACACAATTTCGTCTGCTGAAGATGTAGACATGCAGGTATATATCATTTTGCTCTATATATACCCAAGGTTCAAGTTTTTGTTCACCAGACTTTGTGGTCCGCGTGGTTGACAAACTGCAGGTTGCACCGTCCATCCACTGAAATGTCGCACCTGTTACATGGCGCCAATCGCAGTGACAAATGAAGAGCTTGGTTCCAAAAGGCGCTTAATCCACTTTCAAATAAAACATGAGTTTATAATATCAGTACACTAATAAGCTAAGTAGCTATCTAGAAATCCAACTTTTAGGACAAATTACACAATCAAATCAAAACATAGAACGTTCTATTTTTATATTCCCATAGGCATACAACGTTGGACAAAGAAACCTGCTTTACTTCAAAGTTGAAACGGTGGATTTAGCACCTTCTGGAATTAAGCTCTTCAAATATCGTCTCTATACGAGACGATATTTTGTTAACGATTGCGTCTGCTTTAAATATAGATCAAGCTCTAGGCCTTTGTACTTGATGATGGGTTTGTAGTGGATTAAATCTGCTCAGAAAATGTTGTATCAGCGATAAATAAGTGTTATCCGTCATTAGTTATAATTGGTTGATACATCTGTATTGATCTTTATCATAAAACGACTACTGTCGTCATTTAGAACAACAAGAGATTTGCATGCTGTTGTTTTGTTCTGAATTTAACGATTTTACGATTGATCGAACGATACTTCGATTTTTTAGATGAATTTCGGAAGTACCATAACAGACTAAATTTAGTGTATGACTAATTGCTGAACAAGGCCAGCAAAAAAAACACGAATATTCTATTTAGTCTTTAGAACAATATGACAGTCACATCCTACTACTGCGCCACATACATGACATTATTATACTTAAGAAGGCTTTCGGAGTATTGATGGAATAGCCCGATAGGTTCCTCTAACCAGTCTCATTGCAAATTACAGTCATGCTATAAATTAACGGTTTACCGTAATAGACGGTAATGCACCATAATAGAGGATAACTTTTTATTGTGACGACAGCATGTCTAATTTTGTCGTTGGTCATCAACTGAACTCCTGCGGCACGGCACGGTGACTCAGAGACCGGCAGAGCAAATTGTCTCTCTTCCGGGCCCCCCTGTCAACCTTCATTGCGTATAGGTCAATCTTACAAGCATCCTAGTTGGTGAAGATGACTTGTATTCAACTTTTATTTATCAAATCTTCCTCACATCTTCTTAATAATCTGTTTGTATATTAAAACAAAAACAGAGAAGAATACAATGCAACATCAATCTGTCAATCTCCATTCTGCATATTATGTCAATCTAACAAGCCTCCTATAGTCGGTGAAGATGTATTCAACATTTATTTATCAAAATCTCCCGCATCTTATTTATTACAAGTATTTGTTGCAATCAAAATCAGCAAGATACAATGCAACATCAACGTGTCAACCTTCATTCTGCATATATAGGTCAATCTAACAATTAAGCCTCCTTGTCGGTAAAGATGTATTCAACTTTTATTTATCAAAATCTCCCGCATCTCATTTATTACACTTATTTGTCAAAATCAGCAAGATACAATGCCACATAAACCTGTCAATCTTCATTATGTATAGGTCAATCTAACAATTAAGCCTCCTTGTCGGTGAAGATGTATTCAACTTTTATTTATCAAAATCTCCCGCATCTTCCTATAATTATTTGTTCTTATCAAAATCTGCAAGATACAATGCAACATCAAACTGTCAAGTGTCAACCTTCATTCTGCATAATTATATAGGTCAACCTAACAAGCCTCCCCGTCGCGAAGATCATGAAATGATTTCATTAATTTGTATTTGTTTTTAAATTTGTTTTAAATTGTTTTAAATTGTTTTAAATTGTTTTCAATTGTACATGTTGTTACTTGATTTATTTATTTTTATTGCAGCGCCCCATGGGAGATCAATTTTTTGTTGAATGGGCTACCTTGATAAATGAATAAATAAATCAACAAATATAAATAAAATGTTAAATGATGTATTTAAAAGGATCTAGTAACTTTGTTGACATGTGCAAAAAGTGATGAAGGGTTGATGCAATGTATATTGTTGTTATCTCATATGTCCACAGGGTATTGTCTGAAAATTTCAAGTCAAATGGACATTGCATGGCCAAGTAATGAGCGAAAATGCAAAGTGATATTCACTAACTCACTGCACTCACTTTGTACACGGTTTCAAAACTCCGGGGGAGTTTTTCTTATCTGAATACTTCGATCGTACATATCTTTGTAACGAAAGGGAAATTTGAAAAACCGAAACCGGTCCCATGATTGTATTGTTAATGCGAATACAACAAGGTATGAGTCCCTTTAATTATTATTCCTCAGATCAGTCGCATCTTCTTACAGTTATTTTTGTTATAAAAATTTGCACGATAAAATGCAACATTAATCTCCCCAATCGTAAAGAAAAGAAAAGAATCTATCAAACCATCCGACATTTTAAATAGGTCGATTACTCATCGAGAGGTCATCAGCAAAGCAACGGTTAGAGGGATCTTGTAACATTGTCCAATTAAATCCACAAAACTTACTTCGAATTTTAGTTACTCTCTCAAACCTTGTTGTTTCGTATTACCAATAGAAGCATGGAGCAGGTTATGGTTTTTCGAAATTCCCTTTTTGTTAAATAGATATTTACGATTGAAATGTTCGGATCATTTTCGCTCATTACTCATTACCATATAGCATCCTTTTAACGTGAATTTTCCACACATCACTGCTTAGTAGACGTATCAGATCACAATATACAAATTTGTATCAACCATTCATCACTTTTTGAACATGACAACAAAGTAATTACTAAGTCTTATAAAAAGTTTTCATAAACCGAAATATGCGATATTCATCCTCTTCCTTATGCATCATATCACTGGCGTAAATCTGTCCGGAAAACACAATGCATTGGGGGGTCGAGCAATTGTTCACAAACGGTTTGTGAACAATTGCTCGACCCCCCAATGCATTGTGCTTTCCGAACAGATTTACGCCAGTGCATCATATAATCGTTGATAATATATCATGTCTTGAACAATATTTAAGTGCCTACGTAAGCATACCTATAATTGTTTCAGTTGTTCTCTTTTTGTTTCCTTCCACACTCTCGACGGCCACTGGCAAAATCCTGAATTCTGAATTTGATTAAGAATTTGTGCCAAGGCCTTGGGGTTATTTTGCAATATGCTTATTATTTGATCGATAAAGATAGTTCGTGTATACTATTGATGTATTTACTTGTTTTTACGTATACTATATCTATACTATAAACATATTCAATGTGGGGTACAGCAATATTTGCTCTCTTTAAATGCATACGTATATTATATACATTATATATAGTATATGGAACACCGCAAAGTAATTATTCATGTATCTTAGTTATCCAGTACATTAGTCAGCGCCTTAAAACCATATTTATTTTATTAGGTACACCTAGATTCCTTGCCCTCGATCTTGCCATGACTCTAAAACTGGACGAATATAACTAAGTGAATTAGAAATCAGTTTCAATTATGAGCATGTGCGGCTGAAGAATTGGGGCAACATTCCGAAAGGTGAATGTCAAAGAAAATACTGCTTGGCAATTATTGAATGCTGACTCAGTCTCATAGGAGTGTAATGGTACCCCAGTGTCATAGTAAATCAGCTCAAAATGCTATAGACAATTAGTTTTGGTCCCTCAATAGTATTTTTAAAAATAAATTCCTATACTTAAAGTCAACCACTCAAATGCTTAATCAAATACATTTTCACTGAAATCTTCGTACAAATTAAAGGGATTAAAGGGATGATAGTAACATTGTCAAAATCCACAAAACTTACTTAGAACTAAAAATCGATTTTAGTATTTGCACATTGGCTAAATCATGGCTTTATAGTCGACCCTTCTCTGAATGGAGGCACCTGTGCACATGTGAAGTTCTCTCATACCTTGTTCTAGTCGTATTACCAAAAGAAGCATGGAACAGATTTCGGTTTTTCTGAATTTTCACTTCGTTAGAAAGATATTTACGACTATAAAGTGATCGGATTTTGAATTATCAACTGGATAATAAACGCTGTTTACAGGAAAGTTAATGCAAAGAGTAAGCAAATATCACTTTACATTTTCGCTCATAACTCGGTCATATGATATTCATTCACCATGGCATTTTCACACATCACTCGGTGGACATATCTGATTATAGAAGAAAAATATAATGAACCCTTCTTAACTTTTTGCACATGTCAACACAGCTACTAGATTTTTTTATTGGGCAACATAATAATCTGTGAATTGAGTAGGAGTTTTGTATTCATCTATTAGCATTAGTGTTTCTACTGGATAAATTAACATTCCTAGTTCAAACAATGCACATTGCGTGTGAGCGGCAATGATACCATGTCTATGATATATTGAAATAATATGTAAATGGAGATAGTATGGCATTACATACATGCATGGCTGAAAGGGATAGAGAACAATGTTATCTTCATTTCCGAATCTAAACTGATCGTTATGAAAACTGACAACTCAAATATCTTCAGTGCCTTTTCCTAATCTTTTCAAAGTTATCGGAATTACAGTAGGATCAATTAAAAAAAAAATTATGAATAAAATGATACTAATATAATAATAATAATAATATATTGACGTTGGATTCGTGATAGTCTTTCTCTTCAGCACAATTCACTTCGAAATCTCTTTTCTGTCATCAGTAGTGTTTGATTCACTAGATAGCGTACATTAAACTCTTCCTGCGCGTATTTAACTGATGATCAGTACAATATGCCACACAGACATCCAAGGGCATTCCAGCAGCAGCATGCGGACAACAAACGTTTTGCAAGGAGAGTGGAGAGAAATAATAAGGAGACAGCGCGATTACAAAATCTCGTCTCTCCCGCCACAAATAGATTTGATTGCAAGAGATAATTTGCTTCCGTTTGACCCGTCACGTCACATCCGGTGGTTAATTTCGGGGGAGCCATTTTGAATTTAATCATCATATTAAAGGGTTCTAGTATTAAACATTGTCCAAATCCACATATCTTACTTAGAACAAATTAGTGGTTCTCTCATACCTTGTTGTTATTCGTACTACCAATCCCAATATTAGCATGGAACAGGTTTTGGTTTTTCGAAATCCCCTTTCGTTAAAGAGATATTTACGATTGACGTGTTCGGATTTTTTGATTATCCACTGGAAGTTATAATGTGTAATGTTATATGTGTACAGAGTCAACGAAATGAGTTAGCAAATAATATTCGCTAACCACTAAATGGATGTTATATGGCTTAGTATTGAACAAAATACATAGTGATACTATCACTTTGCATTTTGCTCATTATATTCAGCCATATAATTATAAAATCCATTTAATGTGAAATTTTCACAAATTACTTAGTGAACATATCAGATCACAAGAATACACATTTTATCAACCATTCATCACTTTTAGCACATGTCAACAAAAGTTACTATATAGATTCCTTTAAACTCTGCTCAAGCTTGATGTACACGTAGACATACTTACATGATACATAACATTACAATAAATCAAAAAGTTGATGTGCTCTTGTTACCACATAATAGGCTTATACTGATGAAACATGCAAAGTGTTTTTTAAATATTTTAGTTTATAAACAATAAATGACACGTAACATTATTCAGTGAAGCCAATAACGTCGATTGTGCACAACTTTTCACCGTGTTCTATAAACATACATTGTATATTGCGCAATGTCTCGTGCACCCGATGTACTCATAATTCTATTGTTTGGATATGCATTATTCACATCATGCAGCCCCGGGGCTATACCCCATAGACGGTTACCATGGCGACCCATTTCTGTTTTTTAATACATCTGTACCTTTAAATGTATGTGTACTTTCGTGCCAAGTTCGGGACCTCCCATATCTATAATGGTGTAATAATATATGGTGCACACCATAAACGCAAAAAACAAAAACAGGAACATGAGGAAAGACAAAGGGGGTCCTTTGAGACAAAGGTAACTGACTTGTCTAAACTGTGTCCTGGTTTCGCTCCTTGTCACTAAACTGCATGACGACACCCCTCAATATCCATCACTAGTATATTACTAGTATACGCCCTGACTTGCTATATTTTTGATCAAACTATATCATCTGAGATCATTTCCAGATATCAGTGTTAGAGAGGGAGAAACGGATTCGTAGCCTCGAGCGCCTGTAGTTACATGCCCCCGGCGACGATCTACACTTCCAAAGAAACGAAAGGGCACACAGAATCAAACAAACCTACACACATAACATCTGTCCATGCATGAATACACACGCACAAACGCACGCACACACACACACACACACACACACACACACACACATACTTATTAAAACGACATGTATATAGTGATGTATTCTAAACATCATAACTCTTTCCCAAGTGGAAGTTATAGAGGTCACAGGTAGTGACCCACTTTTGGCCAGAACTAAGGGAAGGGGGGGGGGGGGGGGGGGACAAGGTGGGGCGGCTTTCCCACGGGATATCTTGAATCCTCACCCCTTCCCCCTCCCCGTTGAAATACGCTTTGAAGTCGAATCGTCCTTTCTACCCTTACGCTTTGCCTTTCGGCATTGCTAATTCAGAGGTAGGGAACTTATCTTCTACAGTATACTTGTCCCATTCCCTACGGGAACATCATGTGTCATGTATTAAGTCTATGGAAGTTCGGAAACTCTGTCGTCAATGGGTTAATTTAATGTTACAGAAAGTGATTTCATAATCGAGACAATTGAAAGAAAATAGAATGATGTATATAAATAATTATGTTCAGATCTTGGTTACAGGGTACTGCGTTATAAGTGCGTAAACAACCGTATACTTCCTGTTTGTATACCTGCCAAAAGTTTACGTACGCTGTTTTATATAATTAGCTACCGATTTGATATAGGTAGTTCGGATGTATAAATTCGCTAATATGCGCTGTACCGTTTTTGGCCTTGTAATAATTCACACGTTTTAGGGGGCTTGATCTTGCCTGATTTTATTTTAGTCAATTTTTAGTCAAACCCATCTAATGTACGTTTATTCCTAAACATGGTCGGAAACACTATAACGCTGACGTGATTATTTTTAGCACACATGAACTTCTGTTGGTCGGCATGGTCGGAAATACCCTTATATCACTGTTTGTTTGAAAAAGAACATGAGATGTATATCATATCCATTACTTTGTAAATTATGTTTTTTTTTTTTTATACATTTCACTGTGGCATGGGCAAGGTCTTGTAGATCAATTGAAAGGAGTGACATATTGTTTTATAATTATGTGACTTAAGTCGCTAAATGTAAAACTCAATGAGAATAGGGTTGATTTTGCTGGATTTAAGTACATCCCATAGCACACACACACAGACACACAAACGAACAATCAAACAAACAAAAAACAATCAAACACACAAACAAACAAATAAATAAACAAACAAACATGCACATAATCACACTCACAAATATACAAACATTCAAACAAACACATACAAGGATAGAAACACGAGCGGTGACATGTGTATTACTATTAATACATCAATTTGACACGAAAAGTCTGCTTGTTGTGACTGTTTGAAGAAAAAAATATATATAAATGAGAAATATGCCCCACACAAAAAGATTTTAAGTGGACGGAAAAGGAAAGTTCATTTCTCCTTCAGCGAAGAAACCCGTGGGAGACTGTAAAATATTAACGTTTTGGGTAATCCTGATGAAAATGGCAGTTTTACTAATTTAGTAACCCATTGTCTACGGCAACTTGAGTGGCCCTGTATTAACCATATGGGTCTTACAAAATCTAGTAGGGAACGAGTTATGTTGCGTATAAGCGGCGTTTCATGGATCAAAGATAATTATACGCGGATGACCACATCATGTCTTTTGGGTTTAGGGCTATTACTAAATCCAACTCAATCCGACTGCATCAATTTCGTCTTCAAAGCCATGTGCTTTTGATAACCTTTCATGATTATGTTCAGGAAACGGTGTACAATGAGAAATAGATGTTGTGCATGAACAATACAAAACAAATGCATCCATTGTCTGTACTTTTGGCGTGTTGGGTAAGTCTGTATGTCTCTTGATGTATTTGCTTGTTTGTTCATTTGCTTCTTTGTTTATGCATTCATTAATCAACTTTGTTTGTTTAAATACTCGTTTTTGTCGCAAAGTAAAAACATTTTAACTACAAACAAATAATGTTTTTTTCAAGAGGTGGGCGTACAAACGCATGATCAACATTATGTTCTTCTGGCTACGTTAATTCAATTATTTCTAACCATGTTTCAATCTTTAAAATGATTAGCGCAGGTAAATCAAATAAGTTTGTCTGCGTGAGAAGATTTGCGTATTTCAAGCAGACTTTGTTGAAATGTGCAGAAAGTGAGGAATGGTTGATAAAATGTATATTTCTCTGATCTGATATGTCCACTGAGTAATGTGTTAACATTTCACGTTAAATGGATATAATATATAGCCAAGTTATTTTTAAAGCAAAAATGCAAAAGTGATATTCGCTAACTCATTGCAATGACTATGTACACAGTTATAACTTTCCAGTGGATAATTAACAATCCAAACCCTTCAATCGTAGCATATTAATATCTTTTTAACAAAAGGGAATTTAGACAAACCGAAACATGTTCTATATACTTCTATCGGTAAGATCGGTAAGTAAGATTTTAGGATGTTGACAATGTTACTAAAGCCCTTTAAAGGGGTAGTTCAGTTTTGGTAGAGAGGGCGCGGCACAACACAATTTTTTCGTGAGGTAATGAAAATCTGAGTGTCGAATTTGAAAAAAGCATGCAATTTTAATGGCAGAATAAACTTTATTTGGTCAAAATCGGATCAGAAATGGCTGAAATATCAATAAATACAATGATTTTTTGAAAAAATAAATAAATGCTTACACTTTTTCAAAAATGTTCAAAAGCGGTTTTTAAATAGTTGTTGATGATCTCTCTATTTAATCATTATTTCAACAAAACATCACATGCATAATTTTGTCTGAAAAATGATTGAAACCAATGCCTTATTAGATAGCGCCCTCTTGTGTTTTAATGGCACTTTTTGAATGATAACAGGCTTTTTACTTAGTCGTTTGTATTTTTGTATACCTTTCGAGCATGGTGGGGTTACAAATATTAGTTTGTAATGTTACTGTGCAGGTTTTGATTACTAAAGTTCAGCCTTACTAAAACTGTACTACCCCTTTAAGGAGTGGTAAATCCGTAATGAACTGTGTCCCTATTCAAAGTTCGCTTCTACCAGTACGTGTTTGCGTACACCATTAATCCCCTGTCCCATTAAAACCTGCCAATACATAATCGTTTGGCACGAACCTGTAAAGCCGAAAATTAATTTCAATTTATTTGATTATCTATCGCGCGTAATTAATACGTGTACGTGCCACCAAACCGAACATCATCTGGCATTTTAAAGGATATCCCATAATCCCCCTTCACAGGAAGTGACCTGATCCTCTCTTCTACAATGACATAACTAATGATAACCCTATCTAGTCCCTCTGCGGCCTGCGATGTATTAAAGTGGGCATTAACTTTTTGTTTATTAAACCAAAATTACTTTTAATTATCCCCTATATATATATACTTTTGTTTGGCTTGTTACTTGTATAGTAACATAATATTGACATGGGTGTGGTTTGTCGATTGTTTCCCTAATTATATGGATATATTTATAATTGAATTAAGTATATATAGTGTTCCAGGAACGATTGTCAATCGGCAGTATATAAGTGATACAATCTGACATAAAAAGGTTCAACTTTATCCACTAAGTAAACTCATGTTTTTCTATGAAGTGAAACTATAATACAACTGAGCACACGTCATTCAGAAGAATCTTATAATGATATTGGTAAATGATGATTGAATTCTCAAATATTATACTTTAAAGAAAAATTTGATGAAGTTTAATGGATCACTTTAACTTATCCCCAGTATATCAGCCCCTGACCCGCGCGTGTTTGAAGGTATATTAGAGGCCATGGATAATCTCCCCCGATCTCGCCTATAACCGAAAGGATATCGCTTAATCCATTGGCTTGACAAGTAGATTCAACCACTTGTGGGGGTTCATGAAGTAGTCGATAAAGTAGACCGAGTCCCTTCACAACAGTACTGTGAAAATGCATTTATATACGGTAGATCGACACAATTATCGTCCAATTTGAGATTTGTTTTCATTTGGTTTGACAGTAGTTTCAACCACTGTCTTGTGATGTATAACGTTGACGAAACTCCTTTAACATGTTTAAAACAACTTTGAAAAAGATTAATTCAGATTCTCGCACCTAATTCCAAATGTTGGATTTGTTTTCATTTGGTTTGACAGTAGTGGTAGCTTCAACCACTGTCTTGTGTTGTATTACGCTGACGAAACCCCTTTATTGAAAACAATTTTGAAAAATGCATTAAGATTCTCGCATCTCTCTTCCAATGTTGGATTTGTTTTTATTTGGTTTGACAGTAGTTTCAAACACTGTATTGCGTTGTATAAAGTTGACAAAACCCCTTCATAAGTCATAACCACTGAGAATGCATTTAGATTCTTTCATTCTCGTCCAAAGCTGGATTTGTTCACTCGGTTTGACAATAGTTTCAACCACTGTCTTGTGTTGAATAAAATTGACAAAAGCCCTTTAAAACAACTTTGAAAAAATGCATTTAGATTACCGCTTTTCTCTTCCAATGTTGGATTTGTTCAATCGGTTTGACAGTAATTTTAACAACTGGTGACGTCAACGATGTTTAGACCAAACCCAGTTCACGACTGTGAAAATGCATTTAGATTTTCACATTTCTTGATCCAGAATGGTGGATTTGAATCTTATTAATGTTTCCTGAGAACACTGGAAGTAGACCTATAATAAGCATTTCTTGTCAAATCTTGGATTTTTCAGTATAAAATATTCCATGCAACCACAAGAAGTAGACCTATAATAAGCACTTCTCGTCAACACTGGGGTTTTGTATATACTACAGAAGTTCCGCTAAATAGAAATAGGCTTATATTATGCACCCTTAGGGCCTGATATTATAGATATGAAATCATATTGCTTTAATGTATAAGCAAGTTTTACATATTAAAGCAACCATAGTATCCTTATCTGAAATCTTACGTGGAATAGGAAGGCCGTAGATGATGTCTCTTCCCCAGGATCCTAATAAATATAACCATTTTGTTAACCTTTTGCCCGCCGTGTTAATTTTGACCTTAAAGGGATCTAGTAACTTTGTTGACATGTACAAAACTTGATGAGTGGTTGATACAATGTATATTGTTGTTATCTGATATGTCCACTGGGTGTTGTGTGAAAATTTCAAGTTAAATGGACGTTATTTGGCCGAGTAATGAGCAAAAATGCAAAGTGATATTCACTTACTCATTGCACTTACTTTATACACGGCTGAAAAGGTCCCGTAGATAATTTTATATCCGAACACTTCGATCGTAAATATCTTTTTAACGAAAGGGAAATTTGAAAAAACCGAAACCTGTCCCATGCTTTTATTGTTAATACGAATACAACAAGGTATGATAACCGCTAGAATTCCAATTGGATTTTGAGGATTTGGACAATGTTACTATATAAGTACCTTTAAGGTATTTTGTCTACTGAAAATTAATAAAGATTACCGTCCGTTTACCCTCACAGGTACCTCCATTCATAGAAGGGCTGGTTATTTCTATAGAGATCAGTTCTAACTCAGAGCCAGCTGGGATCTATAGTAAGTTTGTTGGCATGTATAAACTTAAAGTAACTACAGCGTCTAGATGGCCTAATTTTCACAATTAGGCTCTCTATAAGTAATTTTTCCTCAAGAAAAAGAATTTGGCAGTCATTTCCCATGAAATCAATCAATTTTTGGGTAAATAGTAAATATCTTATTGTCCTGGGAACGCCCCTTTTAAATCGCCAAAATGTGACGTCATCTAAAGAACTTCGTCTCGTACACGACGCCTCTCTAAATTCTGTAGATGACGTAAGCCGATGAATTGTCATTCACATGTCAGTCACGCTGCTGATTTTGGACCCTAAATGTGGGCGGGGCGTAAACTGCCTGCTAAGTGAGATTTAGCATCAGAAAATTAGCCTAAAATCACTACTGTGTTTATTTTCATGGAGTTTTTTTCGGCAGACCTAGTTTACAAGTCATCAACTATGGAATAAGTGCCTATGTATGTTGTATTCTTTAGTTCCTTTAATGAATAGTTGATGAACTGTGTATTGTGATATGATAATGTCCACTTAGTAATGTGTGAAAATTTCACGTTAAAGGGGTAGTAGGCTACAGTTTTGGTAAGGCTGAGCTTTAGTTACCAAACCTGCACAATAACATTACAAACTAATAGTTAAAACTCCATCATTCTCGAAAGGTATAGATAATTACAAACGACTAAGTAAAAAGCCTGTTATCATTCAAAAAGAGCCATTCAAAAACAAGAGGGCATGTAATGTTTTGTTGAAATAATGATTAAATAGAGAGATCATCAACAACTATTTTAAACCTCTTTTGAAAAATTTTGAAAAAGTGTAAGCATTTTATTTAGTTTTTCTTGAATCATCGAATAAACCTGGGGGCCCATGTTGTTTCCGATTTGATATATTTATTGATATTTCAGCTCTTTCTGAACCGATTTTGATCAAATAAAGTTTTATTCTGTCATTAAAATTGTGTGCTCTTTCAAATTTGACACTCAGTTTTTCATTACCTCACAAAAATGTTTTTCTTGAAGCGCCCTCTATACCAAAACTGAGCAATCCCTTTAAGCATGTAAATCATGCGATTTGCGTTATTTAGATATGTCATACAATGACATAAACTTATTCTGCACAAATAGGTTTGAGACATTTTTTTATTTTATAAAATAACTTATATTACGCATGCTATTCATGCATGCAAATTTTATTACACTTCTATTTTCAGGAAACGTTTTTATAACAATACAAACTAATTATGCGCAAAAAGACTTGAAAACAAATTCCTGTATATTGTGTTATTTTCATAAAATTATCAGTTCGAAAAAAGTTCGCAATAAAAGCTCCAATAAATATGAAAATAGTGACATTATGGTACCATAATACAGTAGTAGTCATATGCTATAAGAATGGTATATATAGGTATACAAAACTAGTATCACATTCCACTAAGACAAAGGTCGCCATTTTGTGGCCGGTGTTGTAGACTCATTTGACGTTCGTCGGGGACCGGGACGTGTTATTGGAGGAAACGCCGTCTATACAGTCATACAGGCCCAGGGTTGTCGTGTCGTAGAAATTATGAATAATCAACTATTTATAACCACAATCATATCGTTTGGTATTTGAGAAAGAGAAGGACGCTCAGTCACTTTTTGTTCTTCCGAGATAATTATCGTGTCACTATAAAGTTTGGGAGCCTTGTTAAAAAAAAACCGCTTTATCACTTTTTTGTTTTTTATCAATATTCCCCAAATTGTGAATAATCAACTATTTATAACCACAAATCGTTTGGTATTTGAGAAAGAGAAGGACGCTCAGTCACTTTTTGTTCTTCCGAGATAATTATTTATCAAGTCACTATAAAGTTTGGGAGCCTTATCAAAAATCCCACTCTATCGCTCTTTTGTTTTTGATCAATATTCCCCAAATTAGAAATAATTATTCTCAGAAAAAGTTTGCATCGCACTGAGAAGGCTCCGACCTCAAAGATGGCATGCATAACTAATTTTTATAAAAATAAAAAATCGACTTAATGCCCTTCTCACTCTCACACTTGACTATCAGGACAAAATAAAGAAAGACCGTGCACTTTCGCGAAGATAGAATTTTCCTCCACACTTACACACTTGTTATTTTACAAATCACTCAGTAAAAAAAAAATTTGAATGTACTATGAGTGATTATCTAAAAATATAATATCATTCATGGCAAGATTATGATAGTAACCCAAGTTGATTGTTCTTCATATTCTGCACAAAGCCACATCAAATGTCTAAGATATGAACAAAGAAATTTTCAAAGACGATTTTAATACATTCTTATCTGATCTCCTTAATACACTATATGTTCCTCTATAGATATTGTAACTAAGGTAGCGAATCAACACTCTTTTGACAATAATTATTATTGTTAACCACAAATCCTGTGTGACATAGCAACATAGCCAACATTATTATACATTCACTGGCTGGTTGAAGTGAATCACTGTGCAAAACAGGTGTTGTCGTACTTTTTAGTAGCAATATATTAATCTTTATATTATAGGTACTCTATGATATTAATAATAGAGTCAAAGTGGAAAGAGGAATAAACGAGTCGGATATGCACAACAAATATCATAAATATATTGAGCCCCCCTTTATGAAAATTAAATAAACATGCATATCATTTAAATTAAACATGTCATTGTTTACACTATATATTGGCATTATTTTGTATAATATTCCAAACATAATTTTAATTTATATCATTATCTTTATTATAAATTACTTAAGTTTATATCTTAATTTGGAAAAAGCTTTAAAATCATGCACTAGAAAAGTATGATTTACTGTTAATTTGCCACAACCCTCTTACGTGATAGAATCAAGAATATATCGATAATATGATTTTCCTTTATACATTTTAGAACTTTTGAATCAAGTTCACTTATTGATATTATTTACAATTGCACCGATTAGTTGTATAATGCGTTACAACGTTGCTAAGCCTTTGACAAATACTCTAAGCATCTAAAATTAATGCCTAAGATTGATTCACATGCATTGCATAATTACGCGTTCATAATACAGTCAACAAGTGTTGCTTGTCACTGATACTATAAAGAGGCGAAAGAATATTCCTTTGATCGGGTTGACCCTTAAATCCGTGCGACATCAAATCTGAAAAGTACGTAATATATCATTAAGATGATTAATCGCATTATATAATTTAATTGAGGCCTGGCAGCTGCTACATAGCCAGGATTACCCGTCAATCCATTTGACACTGACAAGCTGAATCGGATAACAACTTACAACAATTTTGTTTGGACGAACCAACGAGTAAGTGTGAATTAATAGTTATGATTTAGGCCGCGAGTCCCTTCAAAGCTTTCTTTTTGCATAATGGACGATGTTTTGGACACACACGCACGCATACATACACATACACAAACAAACAAACAAACAAACAATCACACTTTATACACACTCGCACGCACACACACACACACACACACACACACACACACACACAAATATACAAACAAACACAAGTGACACTGTTTGCTATACAGTCACAATCATTTCCACTTCTAAAAAGTTACTTTTCATTTGCATTTTGCAACTTGTAAAAAAGAAATTTGTTCATTAAATATGTGTATAGTTCAACGCAAGTAGTTATCAATTAACAATAAACTTTATTAATGCTCATACTATAGCTTAAAGGATTGTTTTTTGTGGGTTTTTTGGCAAGGGTTAGTTAGGTAAGTATAATATTTCCACAACCCATAACGAAGATGAAACTTTCCTAGTACTTGAGCGAGGGAATAACCAGAGTTTAGTGATGTTTATGGCAAAAGAGTTAAAACACCGTTATTATGTATACATCACGCACATAAATATACACACAAACCCATGCACGTTGTGATATGACTCGCCTAGCCTCCTCCCTTCCCCTTCCCTTTCAAGTTAAAGGGAACCATCACCCTACAAAGATATTTCGTTTGATATGCTAAAGTTATTATTGTTCGTAATCCATCCCACCAACAATTAACCAAGAAATATGTAATTATGTTTCCAAAATAGGTTCTTTCAAACTTTATAAGGCATCGTTACTGCTAACGATCTTTCATTGGGTCTCCGTGCATGAACAGACTACCGGTAGTCCTATTTATAATCACGTCTTTACGCCCCTTGGCAATAATGGTTAGTGTTCTTCCGTATAGAACCAGGCATTAACACATGATTTAGTATGATGGATTTTTAAATGATGATAACACATTTCTTCAAAACAAATGTTTGCACATTTGTTTTGAATTAACTTCTAATAGTAATATCTTTGGAACCAGGGAATTATTTCTATGTCGCCTTTAAACAATATCATTTAGACGTAGAATAAGTACCCTGTTTATATATAACTGAACCTTGTTAATATAAAGGTATCTTTTAACTGAATTTGGATGGACTATTGGATTTGCCACTTCCATCATTGATATAATCATTCATGGATTAAATTACTGAAAAAGAATATGTTTAGCAAAAGCCTACCAAACAATCTTATTTTGTTGGTTCAAGTCCGTTGCTATACGATCGTTTTGAACTTAATAATTTCTTTAACACATGCACTATATAATACTATGTCTTTTCTTCAAGTTGTTGCTTGCAGCTAATTTCTTTTTTTTTAAATAGTTTATTTAAGACGCAACAAGGGTAGCCTGCTCATGTCACTAGTCAGTCATTCATGCATGCTGATTATAGTCTTTCGGGGTCCCTTGGTATACTGACTGAATATTAATATATAGATAATGACTTTTATTTTACCCAGGGTAGCAACTCTAGTCAAAGAGGATACTGGAATACGAGCAGGTCATGCGAACATTAAAGGGACTTAGTAACATTGTCCAAATCCTCAAAATCCAATTGGAACTATATAGCGGTTCCCTCATACCTTTTATTCGTATTAACAATAAAAGCATGGTACAGGTTTCGGTTTGTCAAATTTCCCTTTCGTTAAAAAGATATTTACGATTGAAGTGTTCAGATGTTAAATTATCCACTGGACCGTCAAAACCGTGTGCAAAGTGAGTGCAATGAGTTAGTGAATATCACTTTGCATTTTTGCTCATTACTCGGCCAAATAACGTCCATTTAACTTGAAATTTTCACACAACACCCAGTGGACATCAGATAGCAGCAATGTACGTTGTATCAACCACTCATCACTTTTTGCACATGTCAACAAAGTTACTAGATCCCTTTAATGTTACCATTACCCTATATACTCTGTTGTATGCATGCCAAGCGCTTGGCTATATTTGATTCGAATCATTTGATTTGATTCATTTTATGCTCACCACAATCACATAATACAAACTTATCATACAAATAATAAAGAAAGAAATACATTAATTGAATATTGAAAATAAACATGTATAATAGATCAATTGAATACAGAACACAAAAGGTATACATACTAATCGTTATACTATAAAATCATCGCCGCATCAGGATAAATTTCGACAAAATTTATGCTAATGATCATTGTAATTATATCGTGGATGTCATCCAAACTTGGGAGTGTACCTTTAACATAACCTCTGTGGGCCTATAGCCAAATGCCGACTCATGAACAAATCGGTATGACTAATATTAGCTCGCCGGTGACACTAACTTGTCATGATTATTATAAAAAGTCTCTTTGACATGTTTGTGCGTTAACCAAAAAATGTATATTTTAATATTATTACAAAAAAACGATTAAATTTTGACCAAATGACAATCAAAATTACATTAGCGATGTCGTCCAAACACGGGAGTATATCCTACATGTGATGTATGTTTGGCTATAACCAATTGCTAACTCATTACTTACTCGGGATATAACTAATATTAACTCGCTTGTGGCGGGTTACATTTTAACCCAATATTTGTTTTAATTTGTTTATTTGTTGTATTCATTTTATACTGCAGGGTAGGCCTAGGTGATCGTTGTAATGTTGTTGTCATAATGTGTTATAACGATTAATTTCAGCTTCCAAACTTTGGAGTTTACCTTTAAATATGCTCTCCGTGGGCCTATATAGCCAAATGCCGAATCATTAATAAATCGGTGTGACTAATGCTACGTCGCTCGTGACACTGATATAACTCGTCATGCCTATTATATGTCTCATCAAGAGTCCCTTTGTGCAATGTCCACGTTATTTAAAGGGATCTATTAACTTTGTTGACATGTGCAAAAAGTGATGAATGGTTGATAAAATGGATATTGTTGTGGGCCCCGTTGCAGAAAGAAATACAATCGATTGTAAGTCAGATCATGTGTTCTAATTGAGCAAATCTGATTGGTTGAAACACGCAAATTTTTCTGACTTACAATTAATTGTAACTTACAATCGATTGTACATTATATCTCTTTTCTGCAAACGGGGCCCTGATCTGATATGTCCACTAAGTAATGCGTGAACATTGCACGTAAAATTGATATTATATGGCCAAGTGATGAACGAAATGGAAAGTGATATTCGCTAATGTATTGCACTGTACTGACTTTGTACAAATTCATACATTTCCGGGGGATAATTACAAATCTGAACACTCCAATCGTAAATATCTTTATAACGAAAGGGAAATCCGAAAAAAAAACCTGTTCCATGCTTCTATTGGTAATACAGATTTGTCATATACCGTATTATTCGGCTCCTAATCATTCTAATTGAGCACTCTACGATTATGTGTAGTATATTATATGCATATAATCATTCTACTAAATATGAACAATGTATAGAAGATCAATACAATTTAGAAGGGTACGTGACTCAGGTAGGTGTCAAAGCAACCGTTGGGAAGTGTTTGCTAAACTTGGTAACAATTTGTCCTTCGTAACGTACTTCCTTATATACCGAAGATAATCCAGTACCTAATAATGGATAATTATAATTAATCCACTTTGGCCAGTATATAAACTACAATATGTAGTTATAAGTATAATGCGATTACATACGTGTATTTTGTTTAAAATATTAATCACATTGTACTACATGTACCTATGGCATATACATTGGGCTTTAAAATATCGATGAATATTTAGTTATAAAACTAATAATGGATATAATTAATCCACTTCGGCCAGTATAAAAACTACAATATGTAGTTAACAGTATAGTGCGATACAATTAGTGTATATGTTAAAAATATTCATCACATTGTACTCCATATACCTATGGCATACATTGGTCTTTAAAATATCGATGAATATTTAGTTATAAAACTAATAATGGATATAATTAATCCACTTCGGCCAGTATATAAACTACAATATGTAGTTAACAGTATAGTGCGATTAAATTACTGTATATGTTAAAAATATTCATCACATTGTACTCCATATACCTATGGCATACATTGATCTTTAAAATATCGATAAATATTTAGTTATCAAACTAATAATGGATATAATTAATCCACTTTGGAAGGTATATAAACTACAATATGTAGTTAAAAGTATATGCGATTACATTAGTGTATTATGTTTAAAATAATCATCCTATTGTATACTCCATGTATGTACCTATGGCATATACATTGGTCTTTAAAATATCGATGAATATTTAGTTATAAAACTAATAATGAATATAATTAATCCACTTTGGCCAGTATATAAACTACAATATGTAGTCAAAAGTATAATGCGATTACACTAGTGTTTACAATAATCATCCTATTGTACTCATGTATACATGTGGCATACATTGGTCTTTAAAATGTCGATAAATATTTAATTACCTATACAATGGTGACCAGACTTGGAACCAGTTGCAGAAAGAGTAAGTTGCAATCGATCGTAAAGTTTCAATGAATTGAAAGACATAAAATATGCATATTTGAACCAATCAGATTTGCGCATTCAGTCACATGATCAGACTTGTAACTAATTGCAACTTTACAATCGATGCATCTCTTTCTGCAACGGGGCCCTTTAAAAAAAACCTGTTTCATGATCTTTATATTTAAATGTGATTTGGACGTCGTAATATATATCATGTATATTATGAAATCATAATATTTGGAGAATTCCTCACAACTTTAAATTTCATTTTAGTTTATTAGGCTTCTCTGAAATATTCATCTATAAACCCTCTTTTAAAGGATCCTTTGACAATTATTATTATTCAAAACTCTTTAAGTCACATCGTCCATGTTGTAATAATTCTGAAACCGGGTCGCGGCGGGGCATGCAAAGCGTTATAATCCTGCAAAATCGTCTTTATGTAATCATAAGCAGCCTGATCAGTCGTGGAAAATGATAGGTCATCTGTACAACATGTTTTCAAGAGCCTTTGATTCGGCTTGCTTATAATATTACACTTAAAGGGGAAACACATAGCGTGCGTCAGTCAGAGTAAGGATTAAAGAGGGTTTGCGTTGGCGACTCACCGGGCCGAGCCCGGGGGCTGATGAGGGGGGCAGCCATATAGGCCCCATGAAGAGGGTTTCCCCGCGCTCCATATATACGTACCTTTGGGGGTGTTTCACAAAGATTCTAAGTTGAACTTAACTCTAAGTTGGACCTAACAATTATGGAAAGCCATTTGTAGCCTTGGAATAAAAACATATTCAAAAGCAAAACAAAATTATTTGAGACTTCCAACAAAACAAAATATCAATAATTTTTTAAGGCTCCTTGATAATGACAATAAAACTAATTTGATCAAAATGTATACCTTTTCAAAAGATCCTTTTCAACAATGTTTACAAAGGAACTATATAAACGGCTCTCCATAAGTGTAAGGTCCAACTTAGAGTTAAGTTCAACTTTGTGAAACAGCCCCCTTGTCAACATTAATTGCGCTGGACACGGTTAGCCCATGTATATAGCACCATGGATACGTCCAGGGTCCAGCTAATGTCTGTCCCTCTCAGTTTTAGCCCCCACTTTTTATCCTTTTATAATGCGATGTTACGTGACATATTTAATGTCAAGTTTCTAACTGTCAATAATTCATACTAGAGAGTTCTATGGACATTTCATAATTAAATATAATTATGTGAATATAAATAGAATCCTTTATTTGTGTTGATTTTTGCACGTATATATAGTTACGTAAATTACAGTAAGAGTAATAGTGGTTTGTATAAATCCCTTCATTTGGGGGTCAAATTAGAATTGATACTTTGGTGAAGTGTATAAGCAGGGATATGGATTTTCAGCCCTCATAATTCCATGGTATAAGTAGGTCCTTATAGGTATGTATGTTAGTATAGTAGGAATCGCACGACTCTATAATCCCCGTTATAAAAGTTCCCTTCTCTAAGTTGAGGGCATCTAAAAGAGTATCACATACATGTTACATAGTAAAAATTACTACCCCTCTTATTACATTATTGATACATTATACATAAAAAGCGCTATGAATGGATATACATGTAATTAATATATGATTTGGTATTAACGCAGTGGTATGTGGGTTAATTGTTTCTTGGGCGTACGTCACTTTTTGGAGAGGGCACGCCATTTAAAAGGGGACATACGGTACGTTATGTATTTGTTTTCTTTTATTTCTCTTTCTTTTTATACTGTATGCCACTGGGCATTGAATTGCACATGTATTATTTCTATATATTTGTTCCATGTACAGTATAAGAATGCATAATTCTCCATTGAATTCGCATGTATCTGATTGTGTATTTTTGGTATATGAAAAAATAATTAAATTGAAACTGAACTGAAACAAAGAGTATACTACTACGACTAAGACTACTAATACTATACTACTACTACCATGACTACTACTACTACTACTACTACTACTACTACTACTACTACTACTACTACTACTACTACTACTACTACTACTACTACGACTACGACTACGACTACTACTACTACTACTACTACTACTACTACTACTACTACTACTACTACTACTACTACTACTACTACTACTACTACTACTACTACGACTACGACTACTAATACTATAGTACTACTACCATGACTACTACTACTACTACTACTACTACTACTACTACTACTACTACTACTACTACTACTACTACGACTACGACTACGACTACGACTACGACGACTACTACTACTACTACTACTACTACTACTACTACTACTACTACTACTACTACTAGTACTACTACTACTACTACTACTTCTACTACTACTACTACTACTACTACTACTACTACTACTACTACTACTACTACTACTACTACTACTACTACTACTACTACTACTACTTATACTACTACTATATAATAACAATAATTACCTTGGTGACCGGCTCGGTATGATCTGAGGTCTCGTACAATCCCTGGCCGCCCCATCCACCGTGAGCTGTCGGTTGTAGATGACGGCCCGAGCCCCCTGTCGCACCACCGGGGGCGCAGACTCGGACCCCGGTGGACCAGCGGCTACGCCATCCGGGAGATGAGAACCCAATAATAATATCCAGAGGAGGAAAGTCCGCTTCATCATGGAGCCCGGATGATGTCTGGTGAAGACCCAGGTACTTAGGGTGGTCAGTATCCGTGCATCCATCGCCATCCTAGTGCGCTCTTGTGTTATCAACATGATATATTCCTTTAGTAGACCATACGTAAACGGACGGAATCCCATTTGCTTTTCACACACACAAAATTAATGTTCCTTTTGGCAGTTACTGTTCAACAAAGAATGGTTTTGGTGTGACATCTTCAATGTTTCGTAGAAAAATATTCCTTATTTAAAGTATAGGTTATACGAAGACGAAATCCGTTTTGTTTCACCATATGTTAATGTTGCCTTTGGAAGTTACGGTATACATTATACAACGACATATGTGTTCTTGGTGTGACATCTTCAAGGTGGTATTCAAATAACTTATTGAACAAATTGACTGTATATGAATTTACGAAGATATGAAGTTCACGGGATCAATTCAAATAAATTCCATGTTCTGTTCTATTAATTATCAAGAGTGGATAACCAACCTCCTTGGGATAACATAACGAGGCAGCTAAACTCTAAAGAAGGCAGCGTAAAAATATCATCATTCCACGAACTTTGAAGAAACCGTAAAAAAGTCTATTGACATGTCCTTGCGTCCATAAAATCCATAATTTCCAAATAAAAACTTTGATTATGAAACCAGCAGTTGCTATAAAATCCACGCTATATGCACAATATAGATCATAGTCACCATATAAGTACAGTATGTTTCATGCTGCGCTATATAATACGAGTGGATAATATTAAATACTGTGCTGTGGCACGTACGCTCACTTTCAAAACTTGATCAAAGCAATGAAAGCTGGGGTACAGTACTCTAAAGACTTGTCCCCGTACCCCTCATTCAAAAGGCATTGACAGCCGGGAACGATCCGTCAATTACAGTATTGCGGAAAGTCAGGCCAGTCGAAGTCACACGCACACACTCATAACACAGATTGGTTGGAGTCTCTGACGGTGTTCTGGGGTATAGTAAGTATAGTATACTTCCGCAGTTCCGTGGCTTTTTACTTTTCATGACTTTCAGCGGTTGATTCTTCTGTCAGCATCGAGCTAGTCATCTCTCTGCTGCCGCTAAGGAACCCAGGCAGCCCATCGATGTGAATCGTTGGAAAGGGATCAAGTCGTATACTGTAGTAGAGTTGCGACGAGCAAGTCATGCACCATCTTTTAAGTTAAATCCGACATGACAGAATGATAAGCTCAATAAAATTCCATTTGAAAATAAATGGGAATACTGAGCGGACGTGCTCTCAAATACTAAGTTTATAGCACAAATAAACAAAAAAAACACATATTTCTCGACTCTAATGTGGACGTGGTGTGGCAAGATTGGTAGAGCGCGCGCTTTCCGATCGTGAGATCCCGAGTTCGAACCCAGCCGACTCGGTTGTCATCCAGCAATCAACATTGCTGCTCTCTACCCAGGTGTATAAGTGGGTACCATGCTCATGATGGTCGGGTGTCAGATAGCCTTCGCGCCATTGGCAGCATATGGCTAGTATGCTTCCCAGGGAGTTGAGGAAGTACGCAATATCATTGTGTGGGTTTGAAATGTACCTGATGACCATGGGTAATAATACTTGTGAATAGAAACCATGCATTATATCAATGCAATACAGGGTGGCCCCTAAAAAACGGAACGGGGCACTTCCCAAAATATAGTTACAAAATGATTATATCCATCGGATAGGGTATCTTTTCCAATGAAAAACGATACCAAGAACAGTAATTTTGGTCGTGTAGTTTTTGTTTTAGGGCGCTCTGAGTGACACCATGTCAGGCTCCCATTTTTGTCAAATTTTACCAAGTCAGTGCCTGATAAATCGCACTTACTGCCCGTCATAGAATTGAACAACGAGAAATACGCGCGCTATTGGTCGTGTGCATTCAGCTGTGTGCCGAGAGAATGGACATGGTTGTTTGACGATATGACGGGCAGTAAGTGCGATTTATCAGGGGGCCACCCGGTTGCACGGATAGAGGTAGACAGAAAAATCCATCTCGTTCTGGAGAGGTCCTTTAATATTATGACGTCATACTATGAGGGGAAAAAAACGTCAAAGAACCCTCGAAACATTGGCTGAATTTTGGGACTATGATACAGATAGCTAGATGCATAGCCATATGGAGTGTTTTCTAGTACAATCCATGGTATAGCGTATACAAAAGTCAACCCATACGAGCCGACGAAAAGATGAGGGTTAAAGGACAATGAAATCCAGACAAATCATTGTATTGCACTACAAGACACTAAAAAGGATGAATAGTTTCTGAAAATTTGAGCACAATTGGTCAAAAAATAAGAAAACTATGGCTCTTTAAAAATAGCCATTTATTTCTAAGAGTAACTCAAATTGGCAACGCACTCTGGCAAAGTTGTGGACTACTCCACATACGTTTAGTACACAAAATTTCATTTTTTTGTTTACAATTTTCTCAAAATGTATTGTTACCTATCGTTTGAGTTTGACATATGTTTTGTAGAATACATTTATAAACAACATATCATGAGTTTGGGGAAAGGAAAAGTGTGACTAAGAAGACAAATGAAAAATAGGAAATGCGTGTACAAAACATATGGGGAGTAATACAATAATACGTGTGGTTTGCGGTTGCACCATGGGGAGTAGTCCACAAACTTATCAGAGTGCGTTGCCAATTTGAGTCCCTCATAGGAATAAATGGACATCTTCAAAGAGCCATAGTTTTCTTATTTCTTGCCCGATTATGCTCAAACTTTCAGAGATTATTCCTCATAATCTCTTAGAGTATATGAAAGCAACATTTTGCTTGGGTTTCATTGCCCTTTAATGGGTAATAAGGTTACATAGACGCCGGAAGTGGGGGGGGGGGGGGCGGCCGCCCCACCCCCCCCCCCCCCCCCCAATCCAAAAAGCGGTGGGGCAAAACGCGTTTTTGCCCCCCCCCCACAAAAGCCCCCCCCCCCCCCCAAAAAAAAAATATATATATAATAAATAAATATTAAGAAGAGTGGGAAAGAAAAAATAAAATGTATGAGCTGAAGACTTGTTAATTCTAACGTTCAAAAACTAATTTAAATATCTATTTTAAGTTGTATATAAATGCAAAATCTTCCCCGTGGGAGGGGGATACCCCCTCCCAAACCCTCCCCTCTGGCTCTGCCCCAGCCCTCGGTCGCTTCGCTCCCTCGGGACTCATTCTTGGCTGTAGGCTATAGTTGTTGGATCATACATAATGTGGCATATGGTTTATGTTGGAACTGTGTATGACACTAAATACAATATTTGTGACTGTGTGTGTGTTGGGGTGCATATTTATTAGTGTGTCAATTATTTGTTTTCTTCGTGAAAAATATATTTAAATTTCTGGTCGATCAAATCATAACACGCTTTCCCAGATACAGTTAATCGCCCGAATTTCCTATCTAGGTATGCACCAGATTGCAAAATTTCAAGTCCAAAAATGCAAAAGCTCCCTACCGTGGGAGGGGGGACACCCCCCTCCTACACCCTCCCCCCACTCGGTCACTTTCCGCTCAAAGTTGGCAACCCTGTGAGTGTGGTTGGGCATGAGCCCCTACACACACAAATCGTGAGCCCCCTTAGATCTTTGCCCCCCCCCCCCCCCCCAATCCAAAACTGCTTCCGGCGCGCCTGTAAGGTTACACACGAGTGAGAAAGTCATGCAGTGCCAACACAACAAAATTAAATTCTTGATTGTATGTCTCTTTTAGTTTTATTATGATATTCCATGACTCAGGGAGGGTCATGAATTCCTTCTTCTCCATTGAAGGTATACACGCTCGTCTCTGAATATTAAGAATATTGAATAGGGAATACCCAGCTAGCCACCTGACGTCGGGCCGATGTCGGAATTTGGTTGCCGGATGTCGGCATATCGCCGTTGGCTCGAGGTTAAAATGTCCGCCAGCCCAACATCGTTACGACGTCATTTTTGTGATATATTGGCATAACGTCATTTTCCGACAATGGCCCAACATCATGTCATGAGATGATGTTGGGCCATTGTCGGAAAATGACGTTATGCCAATATATCACAAAAATGACGTCGTGACGATGTTGGGCTGGCGGACATTTTAACCTCGAGCCAACGGCGATATGCCGACATCCGGCAACCAAATTCCGACATCGGCCCGACGTCAGGTGGCTAGCTGGGTAGTTACCATCCCATAGAATTGGAGTTAGCCTTAATATAATTATAGCTTTAACTCTACAACATGTCCCAAAATTAATTACAACGGGACTTTCTGCAACGATAACTTTAAAATAGTAGATCAATCAGAATGATATTTCAGGGTATGAAACTATAACTTATTACCTACATCTTACAGAAAACCCTGTTCGAGTTGCTTCAGTGGTCATGGAGAATGAGGATCTTTTGTCAATCATGTCATGTGTCCATTTTCGTTCATAACGCGTGAACACAATGGACAACACGTCTCCTTACATTACAAAACCTGGAGGGAAGGGACATCTGACATGATTGACAAAAGATCCTCATTCTCCATGACCACTGAAGCAAATCGAATAGGGTTTTCTGCAAGATGTAGGTAATAAGTTAGAGTTTCATACCCTGACATATTATTCTGATTGATCTACTATCTTTAAAGTTATCGTTGCAGAAATTCCCGTTGTAAGTAATTTTTGGACATGTTGTATACGATTACCTATACACTATCCACCGCCTCATACATCGATGGTGGAGACACATGCAGGCTGCCGGAGTGATCGTGAGTCACCCGAACCGACTTCCGTCTGTGTCGATGAGTGCGTCACACGCTCGTTCGTTCGTTCGTTCGTTAGTTTGTTACAGACCTGCGATATAATATACGCGAGCCAGATTGTGCTCGAAATATTGCGCTCTCCACAGCAAATCGTCGGGTGAGAGTGAGAAAGACGAAAGTCGATCGTTTGTTAAATTAAGTTATGCATTTAGGTCGGAGCCTCATCTACATGAGGCCAATTTTTCAAATAAGTATAATTATTCCTCACTTTGGGAATATTCAGCAAAAATAAACTTTAAATAGGGCCAAATTTTCAAATAATCATTATTCCTCATTTTGGGAATATTCATCAAAAATAAACTTTAATTATGACTGACTATCACTGCGAAGAAACTTAAAGTGATTAAGCGCCCTTCTATTTCTGAACTAACGCATTTATTTCAAAATCAACTTACGACCTATAACTGAGCTGCCCAATTGAGTACGTGCACAAGGCTGTATAAATTTGAATAACGGTTCGACCTAGTTTTAATGGGCTGTTTTAATAACTATATTATATTACTACTCAATGATCACGGTCTTGTGGTGCATCAAACGGATGTTTATATTGAACTGAAACATGAATTAGATTTAACATTATGGAAAGCCGCTGGTTGCCATTTAAACCTACCAAAAGAAGTATTCAAACAATTCATAATTGTGTCAAAAATCATCAATGTCTTTATTATTATTGATGAGATTTCATGTTGTTGATGAACATTTTCTCAACATTCTCAAACATTTTCATTTGTTTAACTTTTGAACATGTGTTTATTCCAAGGATTCCAAATGGCATATATACCATAACTTAAAAAAACTATCTTGAAATTTCAGTTCAAATTTAAATCTACTGTATGTGAAACAACACGCGTATAAACGTATAGTCTCCTACATGTACAAGGTTCCAGGGGGTGTTCCTCAACGATTCTAGTTGGACCTTACAATATTATGGAAAGTCATTTGTAGCCTTTGTATAAATAATGTATAGGTTTTCCCGTTCAATTTCGCGATTGTGTCAATCGAATTGATAATAGGAGCAAACGAATTCGCGCGATTTGCGATCGCCGTACCACAGCAGCATTCGAATTCGTAAATAGTCGTTCAAAATCACGTAGGAGCAAGTGAATTTGCACAAAGTGCATACCTTTTCATCAATGGTCATTCGAATTCGCGAAAGGCCGTTGACAGTTGGCTGCACATTCGCGAATTCGAATGCCCATAAATGAACTTCTGTGTCTATTCACGAAAGCGTGTGCGTATGCATGAATTCGCATTCACTTATTCGGAATTTGGAAGACCGATACCAACGATTACGCGGCAACGCGCGAATTCGAATGACCCTAAATGAATTCGATTGAAAAAAAGTGCAAAATTGAGCGGGAAAACCTATATTAATATTTTTTTTCAGAAAGTTCCACTTTTTGTTGGTCTCGAGTCCACCTTTATCGGTCTCGAGTCTACTTTTACTCATCTCGAGTCCACTCTTTACTGGTCTCGAGTCCACTGTTTATCAGTCTCGACAACCTAATTTTGTTGGCGACGAACCCCCCCCCCCCCCCCACCCCACCCCCCCACCCCCGCTCACACTACTCTCAACCAATGGTCTCGGTCTCGGCCACGTTTGGTCTCGGTCCCGTTTTTGTAAATTACACACCCTCATTAAAAATCTTGGCTACGGGCCTGATTTGAGACTTCCAACACAAATCTATATTAATAATTTCAAGGATCCTTCCTTGATGATAACAAAAATAACATTTTATTTTATCAAAAAGAATGTCTTTTCTAAAACCCGTTTCAACAATTGTACAAAGAAACTAACGGTTTTCCGTAATCGTTAGGTCCAACTTAGAGTAGTAAGCTCAACATAGAATCTTTGTGAAATACCCCCGGGTGACTAAGTATATTATGGTAACCGGTAACTGATCAACTATACCCAGTGGCGTACCCAGGATTTTTTCAAGGGGGGTTATTTTGTAAAATTTTCGAAGCCCAGACCAAGTACCTTCAAAATTTTCAAGACCGAGAACACGGTCTGTCAACATTTATCGAGGCCGAGACCAAGACCATTGGTTGAGAACCCCTCTTAGTGGGGGGAGGGGGAAGCGAGCGGAGCGAGCTTGGAAATTCTAGCAATTTATCATCTGAAATTGGCATTTGTTTCAATATAATTGTATGGGTATGTTCGTGTTATATAATTGCGTTTTGAAGGGTAATATATAAACACCCGAGGTTGTATGCGAGCGAAGCGAGCTTGAAAATTGTATCAATTTAACATCGGAAAATTGCCATTTGTTTCAATATTATTGTATGGTATATTCGTTTATGACTTATGATATGGCGTAATTAAGGCGAGCGAAGCGAGCTTGAAAATTTTAGCAATTTAACATGGGAAATTGCCAATTGTTTTAATATTATTGTATGGGTATATTCGTGTTATGTTATTGCGTTTTGAAGGGTAATATATAAACACACGAGGTTGTAGAATATTATATATACGGAATGCGAGCGAAGCGAGCTGGAAAATTTTAGCAATTTAACATCTGAAATTGCCATTTGTTTCAATATTATTGTATGGGTATATTCGTGTTATGATATTTCGTTTTGAAGGGAGCATATAAACACCCGAGGTTGTAGAATATTATATATAGAAGAATGCGAGCGAAGCGAGCTTGACAATTTTAGCAATTTAACATCTGAAATTGCCATTTGTTTCAATATTATTATATGGGTATATCGTGTTATGATATTTCGTTTTGAAGGGAGTATATAAACACCCGAGGTTGTAGAATAATATATATAAGAATGCGAGCGAAGCGAGCTTGACAATTTTAGCAATTTAACATCGGAAATTGCCATTTGTTTCAATATTATTGTAAGGGTATATTCGTGTTATGATATTGCGTTTTGAAGGGTAATATATAAACACCTGAGGTTGTAGAATATTATATATATACGAATACGAGCGCAGCGAGCTTGAACATTTTAGCAATTTAACATCTGAAATTGCCATTTGTTTCAATATTATTGTATGGGTATATTCGTGTTATGATATTTCGTTTTGAAGGGAGCATATAAACACCCGAGGTTGTAGAATATTATATATAGAAGAATGCGAGCGAAGCGAGCTTGACAATTTTAGCAATTTAACATCTGAAATTGCCATTTGTTTCAATATTATTATATGGGTATATTCGTGTTATGATATTTCGTTTTGAAGGGAGTATATAAACACCCGAGGTTGTAGAATAATATATATAAGAATGCGAGCGAAGCGAGCTTGACAATTTTAGCAATTTAACATCGGAAATTGCCATTTGTTTCAATATTATTGTAAGGGTATATTCGTGTTATGATATTGCGTTTTGAAGGGTAATATATAAACACCCGAGGTTGTAGAATATTATATATATACGAATACGAGCGCAGCGAGCTTGAACATTTTAGCAATTTAACATCGAACATTGCCATTTGTTTCAATATTATCTCGTGGAAAATTTTTGAAGCCGAGACCAAGAAATTTCAACATTTTCGAGCCCGAGACCGGGTTTCTTCGCAAATTTTCGAGGCCGAGACCAGGTTAATGAGGGTCGAAACCGCTTGTAAGTCATTTTGGGGCCAAAGGGGGGGGGGGGGGGGTTTCAACCCCCCAAACCCCCCCCCCCCCCCCTGGGTACGCCTATGACTATACCTCCCCCGATCATCCACTAGGACCGCTACCTTCCAAGATGACTATTGTTCTTCTTCCTTTTCTTATTTTCACATTAGGCTAATCGAATTCATCCCCTATATTTATACCAGGCCTTAACCCGTTGCATACGGGAACCGGGTGTGATATGTACAAAGTCTATGGGAATTTTAGAATCTATAACTGAATGGGTTAAAGGGATCTAGTATTACATTGCCCAAATCCACATCAATTATCTCAATTAGAACTCTAGTGGTTATATTATGTCTTGTTGTATTCGTATTATTGATATAGAAGCATGGAACACCATTGAACGATTAAAGTGTTCGGATAGTCATAACTGTGTACAACAAAGTCAGTGCAATGAGTTAGCAAATATCACTTTGCATTATTTTGTGCTCATTACTTGGCCACATAGCATCCATTTAACGTGAAGTTTTCACACGATGCTCAGAGGAGATATCAGATCACAAAACTACACATTATACCAACCATTCATCACTTTCTGCACAGTCATGCCAGCAAAGCTACTAGATCCCTTTAATCACGTTAGCTTCTCTATTCATAAGGTGCCACCTGAGTGAATCTTATTTTTTATTTCGCAATTGCGAATATTACATTTATTATGTAATATTTTACGACATTGTACTTACTTTATATAGACGATGATGAATAATGAGATTGCAGAATATCCACGAAAGTTATATTGTATGTTAGAACTTTTTTGAAAGTTAGATAAAAAGTTGTAAAGAAAATCATTTTGAAAATAATTTCTGCGGATTCTCTTGGGTCACATAGTCGTGAAGAAGAAATCGCTTCTTCTTTTTTAAACGTATTTAGTTCTACGAAGTTTTATTTATTCTTGGCATAACAGCAATCTCTTTTTAAAACGGAACCTGGCTTGTATAATGATAGTACACAATCATCTCCAGTCATTGAAAAACTCACACAAGAGATTAATACAAAAAAGAAGACGTCGTTAATTAATCATGTATGTTCTTGTCTTGTATCTTTCCGTTTCCGTAAGTTTTAATCTTAAATTACAAGTATAGCTTGGTTTAATTATCGCCTTCCTCGTTCTTCTCCCTATCCATCCCCTAACTGTCACATTTGTGTCTTTCTCCGAAGTATACAATCATTTTGGTCCTATATCCCGCGCGTGTTAATCACTGTCTGTCTGTTGTGACACAGTGGCGTAGCTACGGAGGGAGGGGGCGGGGGAGGGGGCGGGGCTGTGCCCCTAATAATTTGGCAATACAAAGGGGAAGGGGCGTGTGCCATCCGCAAACAAACAAAGTACAATAATATAAAATACCAACAAAATATGAAAACATTTCCAATGCACAGAGTGTGCCCATAAAGTAGCGCTGACTAGACGTGCCCACCCCCACCCATATTAACCCTAATAAGGCCGGGGGCATTATGCCCCCCCCCCCCCCATCCGCGATTTGTAAGATGGACTGGTGGGGGGCGCGTAAATATTGGGTGCACACCTTAAAGTATACTTTGTCCTATATTTTATCCCACATATTTTCCACACCGTCTTGTTTTTCATTGTTGTTGTTGTTGTTGTTGTTGTTGTTGTTGTTGTTGTTCGTGCTAAATTATTGGGTGGCACGTGCCCCCTTGCCCCGTAACACTGCCTGTGTGTTGTGATTCTGAGTGCGAGGACGCGTTCAGTATAAAATCCATGACTTTAAGGCCCGGATTCTCATCAACGTGTTAAATTTAACCCATTGATGAGAATTCGGGCCTAATGGTTTATATATATTAAAGGGCTTAAAGGGATAGTTGAGTTCTGGTAGAGAGAGTACAGTTTTAGTAAAACTGAATTTTAGTAACCAAAACCTGCACCATTACATTACAAACTAATAGATATCACTCCACCATGCTCAAAAGGAATTAAAAATTACAAACGACTAAGTAAAAAGCCTTTCTTTTTTTCAATGATATTTATTTTCTCCATTGCTTTTCACAAACAATAACAAAATAACAATAACAAACAATAACAAAATCAGTACATACAAATTATATAGAATATGATTTTAAATTCACATCTAAATAATACAAATGAACTTTTATTATTTACATCAAATAAAGCATGAAACATGCATGCATGAAGAAAGCATGAACATAAAAAGGGGAAAATAGGAGAGAAAAACCATTCTCCACCCCCCCCCCCCACAAAAAAACACCCATACAAGCACTTACATACACACATACACACGCGTGCACAGACACCCACACACACATACACACGCGTGCACAGACACCCACACACACATCCACTGAAAACATGCCTACATCTTGTGAGAATCTCGACCATTATATCAGCCATGTTCATTTCATTGCTTCTATTCGCCTTCCCTATTTTATTCTGCACGAAGCAATTCTAAATTGTCCCACTTTCTAAAATGATATGTTAGTGTACCTGGGTCCCCAGCTAATTTATTCTCCTCCTTTCTATTTTGTAATAATCTTTTCTTAATCTCCAAAGGAGTTGGTGGTTTATTTTTATTTTTACTATCTATAAATATCATATATTTTATCAAAATTATTATATGATTTAATAACTGTTCATTCCCTATGTTTAACTCAACTATCCCTACGTGGATACCTTTCCAATTTATATTTGTAATCTAATTGGTTTTACTTTCTCACAAAGACAAAATAAATGCTCATAAGTTTCTTCATATTTACCACAAAGAGAACATAAATTACTATTAACCATTTTAAATGTATATAAATGTAATTTAGTATATATAATATTATAAAGCATTTTAAATTGAAATTCTCTAAGCTTACTATTCAATGTGCATTTTCTAAGTCTTAAAAATAATAATTGTATATCTTTTCCATGAATATTATAAGTCTGTTCTAAATTTCGTTCTGCATATGAATTTTCTACTCTCTTATTTAATAAAAAAGCGTATATAATTTTTGAGGTTATTTTGATCTTAAATCCATATCTAATTCCCTATCTATATTTGAGTGAGTATTTTTATTTTAAAATTGTTTCCATGAAGGGGGGATGCCAAGAAAAATACGTTGTATTTTAATAATTTCTAAACTATTTAAACCTTTTCTAAACTATTTAAAACTAAAAAAAGTTTGTTTAAACCATTTTAAATAAAATATTGATTAAATTTATTGAAATAGTGATTAGATAGAGAGATAATCAACAACTATCTAAAAACCTCTTTTGAAATTTTTTGAAAAGAGGAAACATTTTAAAACGAATTTTAACGGCTGGTTCAAAATTATCGAATACGTGTGGTGCCCCACATTTATTACAAATGGCTATGTTTATGGATATTTCAGCCGTTTCTGAACCGATTTTGATCAAATAAAGTTTATTCTGCCATTAAAATTGTATGCTCTTTCTAACTTGACCCTCAGTTTTTCATTAGCTCACCAAAAAAATATTTTGTGTAGCGCCCTCTCTACCAAAACTCAACTATCCCTTTAATATATCAATAAGGGATTTGCGAGCTAAGATCTGAAAATACTGAGTTGGTTCATTAATCGGGAAATCATGATAATTCATTGTTATGACTCGCGTTATTTTGATTGATTGCTGCCAGCGCGTAATTCAATGCATACAGGGTTGATCAAGAGCCGAATTTGTTCATAGAACAAAATTGCGAATATATTTGTTAATTTCCTATTACTTTTAAATACATGTAGTTTTGTAATTTATTTTGATATATAAATGCCGCATGCAACACTATCCTCTCTGGGACATTTCCCCCCCCCCCTCGAAACCTTTCCTTTACTCATTGGTAAACGGCTATATAATATGCTTCCGCACCCCTACTTTTCAAGTGGTCGTGTTATGTGCATCTTCCCTAACTATGACCGTTTGAGAACATTTACGATTTGAGGAGTCAATCTTGACTACAGCACGTAACAATACTGAAATTGATCCAAAATAATACAGTTGAATCAGCCAAATTAAAGACCGTGCAAGGAGGAAAATTGTCCAGTAATTTTGGTCAATAACCCATCAGTATACACAGATGGTCATGAATTATGACGTCTTTCAAGAATCCAGAAAAAGTATTAGGATTCTAAAAGACAATTTGGGAATTAAGAAATTATTTGATCGCCTGACAGATGCAATGCGGCTGGAGTGAGTCCAAGATATTTCCATGCGGTTTAGCGAACGAGAGCAGAAACAAATTAAATGGACCAGTTTTCTTTGAGTAAATAACGATGCATCTATCATTACATTTGGTCATAATTTGTGACATTTTTTCTAAAAACCGTTTTAGGGTTCAAGGAAGCGAAATGTGAATAAAGAAATCACCAGATCGTCTTACAAGCATATACAAAGAGGCTGGAGTGAGTCCAATATATTTCGAGGAGGCGGTTTAGCGACCGAGAGGTGAGGCGAAGGGACCAATATTCTTTGGATAAATAACGACGCATCCATCATTAGTCATTACATTTGGTCATGATGTGTGACATTTTTCTAAAACCGTTTTAGGGTTCAAGAAAACGAAATATGAATGAAAAAATCATTTAATCGTCTGACAAGTTATACAAAGAGGCTGGAGTGAGTCCAATATATTTCTAGGAGGCGGTTTAGCGACCGAGCGGTGAGGCGAAGGGACCAATATTCTTTGGTAAAATAGCGATGCATCCATCATTACATTTGGTCATGATTTGTGACATTTTTTCTAAAACCGTTTACGGGTTTAAGGGAGCGAAATGTGAATGAAGAAATCACTTGATCGTCTGACAAGTGTGACAAAGAGGCTGGAGTGAGTCCAAGATATTTTAAGGAGGCGGTTTAGCGATCGAGCGCAGAGGCAAATGCACAAGACTTGTTTTCTTTGGGTAAATAACGACGCATCCATCATTACATTTGGTCATGATTTGTGACATTTTTCTAAAACCGTTTTTAGGGTTCAAGAAAACGAAATATGAATTGAAGAAATCACTTTATCGTCTGACTATAGAGGCGAAGAGGATGGACAGGATCAAAGACATTTTTTGCTGGCGGTTTAGCGAGAGGCAAACGGACCACACTGTTAAAACGCTGTGTAAAAAAAACGCTGTGTAAAAATGGTTGTTGAATCTTTTTATACAACTTTAGGGGTAGCATGATAAGTTGTACAAAGAAGGGTTGTGTGAAGCGGCCATTGTTCAAGCGTTGATGAAACGTGTTAAATCACGTGATAGTTTCGACCGCGAAATGATCGCGACAAAACCCCTTTTGTCCCATCGCAAACCAAGCGAACCGTGTTTAGCGCAGTGGTAGCGTGTTAGTCTTATAACCCAAAGACCCCCGGTTCGATTCCTACCCTTGTCGCTTTTACATCTTGTTTTGAATTTGCTATTTCAACAATTGAAATTTATTCTAAACAACAGTAATTTTTGTAGAACAAATTAAAACAACAGTTGTGTAAACTTTAAACAACTGGGGTTGTCGAATGTTTTCAACAACAGTTGGTTCATATGTTAAGCAGCGATTGTTGAAAATGTTCATCAAGTTGTTGGATTTGTTTACACAGCGTTTTAACAGTGCATTATTTGGTAAAATGTATAGAGATGCATCCATCATTTCATTAGGTTATGTTTTGTGACATCTTTCTCAAACCGTTTTTAGGTTCAGAGAAGCGAAATGTGAATGAAGAAATCACTTAATCGTCTGACTATATATGCAAGGAGGTGGACAGGATCCAATACATTTTGCCGGCGGTTTAGCGAGAGGCAAACGGACCATTATTGGGTAAAATAGAGATGCATCCATCATTACATTAGGTCATGTTTTGTGACATCTTTCTCAAACCGCTTAAGGGTTCAGGGAAGCGAAATGTGAATGAAGAAATCACTCGATCGTCTGACTAGCTATGAAGAGGCTGGAGTGAGTCCGAAATATTTCAAGGAGGCGGTTTAGCGTGAGCGGTGAGGCGAAGGGACCAATATTCTTTGGTAAAATAGTGATGCATCCATCATTACATTTGGTCATGATTTGTGGCATATTTCTAAAAACCGGTTAAGGATTCAAGGAGACGAAATATGATTGAACAATCACTTGATATTCTTACAAGCTATACAAAGAGTAGGCGGAGGGCCACATTCGAAAAAGTGGCTTCCTTAAGGAGTTAGGTTGCCAGATCTCCACAATAAGTTTAAACCAAATTTATTTGCAAGTATTTTTAATGAGACAAAATAATTCAGAGGTCTACCTAAAAAAATTTGTTGCGAACACCTCCAAATCAAAGATGGCGTCCAAAAAAGTAACCGTTTTGACTTGCTATAGATAATTGGCGAAATTTACCAAACGACACCGAAAATCAGCATGATTTTGCAATCATATTAAAGACAATACAATTTCCTATAATGTGATACCAAACACCATGGAATGCAGGATATGTAACACGGTCATTTTTAGCCCCAAACTCAAATTTTAGGAATTTTTTCCCAACAATAGGAAATTATTGATTTACATAATTCGGCATAAATCAATAAGTGTATTAGGAGTTGAATTAATACTTTTCAGAAAACTGCCCAGTTATATCAGCAATACTCTGTGAAAATTTCAAGTGTGTACCTCATCTAAACAAAAGGTTATACTAACTGGAAATCAGCATTTGATATCGACAAATACAGCAATTTTGTACGATTTCGAACACCCCAACAAATGTAATTCTTGATTTAGGACTTTATTCAAGAAATGCTTCAAAATTATGACAACGCTTCAAAATTATGACAATGCTTAAAAAACATGAGCACCCAGTCAGTGATTCGAATTCGCAAGAGGCATGGCAGGCGCGTCAGTATGCAGCTGACTAGAATGCTCCAGGGGGAGTGGAATTAAGTTCATTTTTAGCGCTTGTAAATGATAAATGCAGTTAAAGGGACAGTTCCTCTTTTACAAAATGTCTGAACAGTTTCCAGTTGACGAATGGAGATGAATGTAACACACACACACACACACACAAAATCAGATCGAACAGCCCTGTAATTTGGATTCTACGAATGCAAATGAATGCGTCCCTCCATCAAACTATATATCGGTCAATAAAGGAGTTTAACTGATTTAGCATTATATTACAACAATACTGTACTTATTCTCGTATAGGTATTGTGAAGTCAACATTTGTAAAGATATGTCACGGAAAAAGATCTAAAAAATGAAGAATATGTAATTACATGTAGGCTAGTCAGTTTAAGCGAGGTTTGGTTATTTTGTTTAGTATCCGCTTATGCCATTGTTATTTATGCGCGGTTCACGTAGCTAGCGCGGGTCACGTAGGGGTCACGCATAGCGATGTAGTACTCCGTGGAATCCGTGTGCGAACTTTCTCACCGGGTGAATACACATATAATGCACAATTAAATGTTGGACGACGGTTTATTAGTTTTAGGTCTATAACTCCACGAAAAAGAGATTTCAAGCCCTCATTTTTTCAGGCATGCTATTAAATGACATTTTCTTTCATATAAGACAATAACCTCGCAACTTTTGAAATTTGGCTTGCAAAAGAGGGTCTGTCCCTTTAAAGGGCAATGCAACTCAAGAATAGAGTTTATCCTACTTTATACATCGTAATATGCCTGTTTATTATGTAACATTACTCCGACTCAGATTTTTGCTTTGGAAGAAATATGTGAAAACTCTATCGGGTATACCACTATTCACGCGAACACTGGAGGCCGCCATTATTAGGTTTGTGCGGACTACGGTCAATGATATGCACCAATGCATTTCAATAGCACCAATTCAAACCATTATCTGAATACTTGTAGATGCTTTAAAATCAGTGAAAAGCTTTTTGTTCGGCCCTAAGCACATACGTCAGTGTTTGCAAAGCATGTCGGGTAATTACAAGAACATGGCCGCGCCCATCATCTTTTGCCGCCGTAAGAATTAGTAAAATGTGGGTATGTTCACGTAAGGATTTCATGGGATCCAGGAGGCCAAAATTGCCAAGTTATGTATCAAATAAAATGTCTGTTCACCCTCTAAACGATAATAATAACCGAAAGCCATATACAAAACAGACACGACATCTATACGCGGATTACAAGACGATGGTGGAATATTCATCATATTACAGGAAGTGTCGGCTATGGTGGCATTATAGGGACATTTTGGCCGACATTTTGGCCAAAATTTGCCCAAAATGTTTCAAATTTGGCCAAATTTTGGCCAAATTTATGCCAAATTTATGCCAAATATTTGCCAAATTTTCGCCAAATATGTATAATTTGGCCAAATTTTGGCCAAATTTGAAACATTTTGGCCAAATTTTGAAATTTATGCCAAATATGTATAATTTGGCCAAATTTTGGCCAAAATTGAAGGAATTGAAGGTGTCCCGAGATTGACACAATTATTTAGTACACAAATCCTATAAACAAGCTTACACATTTTTGAGACACCCTGTACAGCATGAGAAATTGTGCAAAACTGCCCTTTTTTCAATATCAAATGCTGACTTCCATGTATAATAACTTTTTGTTCAGATAAGGTACACACTTGAAATTTTCACAGAATATTGCTGATATAACTTGGCAGTTTTCTGAATAGTATTAATTCAACTCCTAGTATAAGTATTGATTTATGCTAAATTATGTAAATCAATAATTTCCTATTGTTGGGGAAAATGCCTAAAATTTGAGTTTGGGGCTAAAAATGACCGTGTTACATATCCTGAACCCCATGGTGTTTGATATCAGATTATAGGAAATTGTATTGTCTTTAATATGATTGCTAACTCATGCTGATTCCAGGTGCCGTATGGTAAATTTCGCCAATTATCTATAGTCAGTCAAAACGGCTTCTTTTTTGGACGCCATCTTGAATTTGGAGGTGTTCGCAACAAATTTGTTGAGGTAGAACTCTGAATTATTTTGTCTCATTAAAAATACTTGCAAATAAAATCGGTTTAAACGGTTTAAAATCGGTTTAAATCGGTTTTAAAAGGGTCCCTTTTTTCGACTTTGGCCCTACGCCTAGAGGCTGGAGTGAGTCCAAGATATTTCAAGACGGTTTAGCGACCGCTGACCGAGCGGTGAGGCAAGTTTTCTTTTGATAAATAACGATGCATCCATCGTTACAGTTGTTCATGATTTGTGACATCTTTTTCAAACCGTTTTAAGGTTCAAGGAAACAAAATAGGAATTGAAAAAGCCCTTTATCGTTTGGCTAGCTATACAAAGAGGCTGGAGTGAGTCCAAGATATTTCAAGGAGGCGGTTTAGCGTCCGAGCGGTGAGGCGAAGGGACCCGTTTTCTTTGGGTAAATAGCGATGCATCCATCATTACATTTGGTCATGTTTTGTGACATCTTGCTCAATGTTCTTTTTGGAAGCGAGATTTGAAAGAGGAAATCATCAGGTCGTCCGTCTATAGATACAAAGAGGCTGGATTGGATCCAAGACTTTTTTTTTTTCACGGACGGTTTAAATAGCGACCGAACGGAGATGAGTGTGGGAGGGGATATCCCCCTATCTCACGAACCTTTAGAAATTTTTTGTCTGCTATAATAGAGCGTCATCTCACACCTCAGACTTAGATCTATTCATTTTTACACATCTGTCGCCCATCTATTGAATCCAAAGGCAAGATCGACTAAATGCTGCAAATGATTACTAGAAATCAATGAACTTTAAAAATTGTCTTTTTTGGAAGGGAAATGAGTAATTTGTTGGTTTCATCATCAGGCAATGTAGGGTCTACGTACAGCTGCAGAACTCCAGTAAAATGTGTTTCGTATTCTGCGCGCGCCGAGCATGATTGGCAGTTTGTCAACATTTCGCAAGTTCGAAATCGGCGATATCATTTACTAATACATAGATGCAAATGAGTTCTTCGAAAAAAATCCCTTTACCCGAGTCAAATCTTGTTGAGTTTTTCATTATAAAAGTGTTAACTTCCTGGGTTCGTATTTAGTATTAGTTCAATTATAAGTCTATTTTAAATGATACGGCCAAGTACGCAACACGAGATAATTTTAGTTGCCAACTATATAGGGTTAACCTACAAGGTACTAGACAGATTGCACTCACGGAGTCATACCTCCGCCAACGCGCAGAACACACTATCAGACGAATAGAAGAAACAGACGAATAGACGAACAGACGAACAAACGGTACCGAAAACATAACCTCCTTGGCGGAGGTAAATATTATGCTTACCCATCAGATATCCATAGTAAGTGACAATTTTGTGTCGCTTACATAATTATAGAATCCATGGGCGTAGGGGCACGTTCTTCTCGGGGGGGGGGGGGGGGGGGAGGGAGGCTGAAGTCTTTTGCCCGAATTTTCGAATTTTTACGTGACAAGCAACAAACAAACAAAAAAAAAGTCCTTGCCTCTTTGATGCCCGAAAATGACATGTTTTTGATGGTTTAGTCCAAAATAACTCGATTTTGCCAGAATATAAGACAGTTTTGCCAGAAAATAACCTGACACAGCCCAAATGTAACATGATCTTGCCCGAATATGATATGAAATTGCCCGAATATGACATTGTTTTGCCCGAATATGACATGGATTTGCCCGAATATGACATGATTTTGCCCGAATATGATATGATTTCCCCTTATAAATGGCCATGGTCGGGTGTTAATTATCCTGTAGCGCCATCATCAGTGGCAGCTCGGCTAGTATGCTCCCCGGGGAGTTGAGAAAGTACGTAATATCATTGTGTTGGTTTGAAATGTACCTGATGACCATGGGTAATAATACATTATTTAAGCGCAGTATACAAATGATGCGCAGGTATGAGTGGGTCGGTAGGAATTGTTTGCACAAGGTAACTATGGAACTGTTAAACCCACGAGGCGAAGCCGAGTGGGTTTAGACTAGTTTCCATAGTTACCGCGTGCAAACAATTCCACCGACCCACGAAATAAACTTGCGCATCATCTGTTTTATAGAATGGGCATTGTTACGCCCCCCAAAAAGTCAAAAAATAAAAAATTAGAAAAATTACCGGATGCATGAAATAATTTTACCGGACGCATGAAATTTTTACCGGACGCATGAAATTTTTTACCGGACGCATGAAATTTTTACCGGACGCATGACATTTTTACCGGACGCATGATTTTTTTACCGGACGCATGACTTTTCATGCATCCAGTACAATTAATTGTCTGCACAAATTTTGCTCTCAACCAATCAGATTGCAGGAAATAACCTGACACAGCCCAAATGTAACATGATCTTGCCCGAATATGATATGAAATTGCCCGAATATGACATTGTTTTGCCCGAATATGACATGGATTTGCCCGAATATGACATGATTTTGCCCGAATATGATATGATTTCCCCTTATAAATGGCCATGGTCGGGTGTTAATTATCCTGTAGCGCCATCATCAGTGGCAGCTCGGCTAGTATGCTCCCCGGGGAGTTGAGAAAGTACGTAATATCATTGTGTTGGTTTGAAATGTACCTGATGACCATGGGTAATAATACATTATTTAAGCGCAGTATACAAATGATGCGCAGGTATGAGTGGGTCGGTAGGAATTGTTTGCACAAGGTAACTATGGAACTGTTAAACCCACGAGGCGAAGCCGAGTGGGTTTAGACTAGTTTCCATAGTTACCGCGTGCAAACAATTCCACCGACCCACGAAATAAACTTGCGCATCATCTGTTTTATAGAATGGGCATTGTTACGCCCCCCAAAAAGTCAAAAAATTAAAAATTAGAAAAATTACCGGATGCATGAAATAATTTTACCGGACGCATGAAATTTTTACCGGACGCATGAAATTTTTTACCGGACGCATGAAATTTTTACCGGACGCATGACATTTTTACCGGACGCATGATTTTTTTACCGGACGCATGACTTTTCATGCATCCAGTACAATTAATTGTCTGCACAAATTTTGCTCTCAACCAATCAGATTGCAGGGATTTATCAACCCATTCTATAATAGAGTATATATTTATAGTAGCTGCGCTATATAAATGTTCAAATTATTATTATTATTTCAGGCTTGTTTTGCCCGAATATGGCCGTTTTCAAAACTCCAGGGTGCTGCAGCCCCCAGCCCCCCGCCTCCTACGCCTATGATAATTATAATCCAAATAAACCTAGGCTAGGTTTAAACTAAAACTAAGCTAGTGCGGTTGAATATGGGTCCACGATAGCAATAGTAAGCCATCATTTAATTTTGAAATAAAAGTACCCGATCAATAACAAATATTTATATTTTAATGTATTTGAACAGGATGCTATTAACTAAAGCCGTCATTTAATTTTTCTAATACGCGATAAATCAAAAATGTATCCGACGTTAGTTCACCATCAGAACACACTTATAAATGACTGTCCCCATTTACGTAATTTGACCTATAAATGACTAAATGCAGTCCATATTTTTGTAGGTCATAACAATGGCAATGAAACAATGACAACTGTTCTCATTTCCAAATCGTTAAATGATTTTAAATCAGATAATGCATTTGCGTGGGAGTGTACAGCTAGCACGTGGGGTGCCGGTGTAAAGGAAAAATAATATATCCATAGGGAATTTCCCCACCCACGGTCATAATGGCGTTTGCGTAATTTACAATAGTTCAGCACAGCGAAAACGCAGCTGTCATTTCTGTGCAACTACATGTTTTTAAAAATTTGAAGGAAAAGGGCAAACTATTAGCAGATATACTAACTTCAAGTAACCTCGTCTATTCATGTACATAACATTTGGAAAATATGGAGAAAATGACAAAAGGTTAGGTAATCGATTTGTAGAGTCCGCTGCACTATTAATGTACCTATTTCACTTGTTTAATGAAATATTACAATGATTTTTTAAGCCTAACTGTGAAATCATTTATTGTTTATGGTTTTAAAAGGGACTTGTAACATTGTCCAAATCCTCAAAATCCAATTGAAATTCTAGCGGTTCCCTCATACCTTGTTGTATTCTTATTAACAAAAAAAAGCATGGGACAGGTTTCGGTTTTTCAAATTTCCCTTTCGTTAAAAAGATATTTACGATTGAAGTATTCAGATGTCAAATTATCCAATGGATCGTCAGAACCGTGTACAAAGTGAGTGCAATGAGTTAGTGAATGTCACTTTGCATTTTTGCTCATTACTCGGTCATATAACTTCCATTTAACTTGAAATGTTCACACAACACCCAGTGGACATATCAGATAACAACAATATACATTGTATCAACCACTCATCGTTTTTTGCACATGTCAACGAAGTTACTAGATCCCTTTAATGGTAATTCATACGAAGTTGAAGTTTTAAGAGGAAAATGTTTTGTTAGTAAATAGTGTTCATAAATCAGCATAATCTTAATCATTGCTGCCATAATTAACACCACTATCAACCTCATCACCATCACCATCACCACCATCACCATCACCATCATCATCATTATCATCACCATCTCCCATCACCATCATCACCATCTTCATTATCATCATCATCACCACCATCATCATCACCACCAACATCATCACCACCACCACTATCATCATTACTCATATCAGCATCAAGTTTAGCATAAACAGTTGAACTAAACGACCGTTAAAAAAAAAATCCTAACAAATAATAAACACAAGAAACAAATTATCAGATAAGAAACGCTGAATATTTAAACTGTTAATATTATTTATTATTTCCTTTTTAACAAAGAAACAGATATACATATGTATTTAAACAATTACAACCCCTGATTTATAATCAGTATTAATCACAATGGAATTTTTGAACACTTTAAACATCCAAATTATTTAAGAAATTAGCTATACCCTAATCCTATCATACGCCAGAATACTAGTATCAATAACCAAGAGAAAATTGCTTTGTAGATGGCCAGCAAAGTTTTGCTGGAAATGTTTTGTTTTATAACACACATCTTAGAAATGCAACATAATGCTTAAATCAAACACAGTCCTTTGTATGGTGGAACCTTGTTATAAAGAGGTGAGAGCTCTGATAAAACAAGGCCCTCTTATTACAAGGTACATTTCTTGGAGCATTTAATAGCTCATTATATTCTTTGAAAACCCAAAACTCATTATAATGCTCCTATTGGTAATAAGATTACAAGGTATAAAAAAAGCACTAGATTTCTAAGTTTTGTGGATTTGGACATTAGATCCATTCAATATTATGTATACAGAATTGTGAAACAGATCCATTGTAATTGACATTGATCTATTAAATTAAAAAAAAAAGGATGGTAACTCGTGCAAATTATGTTTTACACTGTTGGAAATGAGAGGCACTGGTAGCTGAATCTACCAAATTTCAAGAAAGTTTCTTCAAAAGGTATACAATACAATACAACACAGTCAATTATACATAGAACAGTCACAATCCTTCACTTTATCTTCCATTGGTGACTTTTTGAAATATGGTTGTCCACGTCTTTGAATATTTGTAAAGCTCTTGTAAAAATTGCACATTGTGATTATGTTAAAGGGATCTAGTAACTTTGTTGACAAGTGCAAAAAGTGATGAGTGATTAATAAAATGTGTATTGGTGTGATCTGATATGTCCACAAAGTAATGTGTGAAAATTTCACATTTTTGGGCTGAGATATGAGCAAAAATGCAAAGTGATATTCACTAACCTATTGCACTTACTTTGTACACGGCTTAAATTATCCCGTATACAATTTAACATCTAAACACTTCAATCGTAAATATCTTTTGAACGAAATGGAAATTTGAAAAACTGAAACGTGTCCCATACTTTTATTGTTAATATGAATATGATAAGGTATGAGAGAACCACTAGAGTTCCAAGTAGGTTTTTAGGATTTGGACAATGTTACTTAGTCCCTTTAATTGACAAGTGACTTTTATTGAAGTTTTTAATTTAATTTTCAAAGAGCTGGACTATTTATTTCAGCTTGGCTTTGTATTTTCAAAGCATAACAACAATTGGATATTGATACACTTTACTACTAAATAAATGTTGATCAAATTTCCTTTTCAAAGTTGTATTGTATAAAAGACAGTACGCAAATTTGAAATCACTTATGTAAGGAATACATTATTTCAAACATAGAGCAACTAACCAGAAATATATCATATAAATGAAAACGAACAAGGAAAAATGGGCATCCTTTTTCATTTACTGTTAAGAATATGCGTCTTTTATTAAGTGTGAAGTCGAAAATCTATTAATAAGCTATCAAGAAACAAAAAGACCCATAATATTCAATACACAATTTAACTACAGTCAAACCTATGTATAGTGAACACTTAGCGGAAACAAGTAAAGTGGCCACTGTAGACAGGTGACCTCTATAGATAGGTTCCATAATATTTTTTTAAGCAGAGGATTCCTTTCACTAACCACTGCAGGTAGGTTGGCTGTTATAGACAGGTGGCCCCCAACACAGGTTTGACTGTATTTGATGTGTTGATTTCCATTCCCATTACAAAAGCTCAAAACCAACGAATACAAAATGTGAGGGACCAATTACAAGCTGGGTATAGTAAAATAAAAGGCCCCTATTATAGACATTCAATATGCAATAGAGTATTCAAGTAAAAGTCAACATTTGTTGTGTTGAGTTCCCGTTCAATGTAATATTCACATCGTTATCTGTCTACTGTCCACTTCCATTGGGAAAGAAAATATGAGCTAGGTATGAGAAATCAAAGGCCCCCAAAACAGTCAATATTCAAATCTGAATGTAATTCAAAATGCAAGAATGTATCAAATGACCCGTTCCCTACGAGTTTATGAAATCCCCATAGACTTTGTACACAACCCACTCGGTTTCTGTGGTCAAGGGGTTAAAGACAATATTCTACATTTGTTGTGTTAAATTCCCGTTCAATATAATATTCACATTATTATCTGTCTACCGTTTGATGAAAGTTCTCTCTCTCCATGGAAAAAGAAAATATAAGCTAGGTATGAGAAATCCCCCCAAAACAGTCAATATTCAAAGAATGTAATTCAATATACAAGAAAGTATCAATTTAATACAATATTCTACATTTGTTGCGTTGAGTTCCCGTTCTATGTAATATTCTCATCACTGTCTGCCTCCTGTGTGATGTTTATCTCTTGAATCTTTCTCTCCGTGGGACAGAATCTGTGGGGAGAGCTTCCACATTTCTCTTGTTCCTTGTTGTTTGGCTTATGGTAAGAAAATAATGAAAGGCATTTCCGAACCTTTTTCCAACTGTATTCAAATCAATGGGCAGTATGTGATAAAAGCCAACATAAATTGTTTTTTTTTCACAAGGTAAACAGTGTTTTGTTTTTTTAAATGAAACTTTCACACATCATTCCAAATAATCTTACAGTGATAGTGGTATATGATTGAAGTCTCAAATTTCAGAAAAAAAATCAGACATAAGTCTACATTTATGTTCCCATTCCATGTATTATTCTCATCATAGTCTGCCTGCTGTGTGTTCAATTGATGAATGTTTTCCTCTATCCCTGGGAACTGGGAACCAAGTCGCACAAACTATTTTGATTATTAAAAACAAAGGCCCCCAAAACATTCCATATTCAAAGAATTAAATTCAATCGTCTACATTTGTTGTGTTGAGTTCCCGTTCCAAGTATTATTTTCATCGTTATCTGCCTGCTGCGTGTTTAACCGATGAACGTTTCCCTCTCTCCGTGAAAAGTCGTCTCCCGTACCTCCACCAGCTCCTACTCTTCTCCTTGCGTAAGAACTGAAAATCAAATGCGAGACAAGAAAATGCCTTGATAAAATCTTGCATTCTGGGAAAAATGCCTTTCGCTAGTTTCATGCAACTTCCGTACCTCACTTACAATAATTAGAGTATCTTATTCAAAAGTGTATTATCATTAGCCTTCAATTAGCTATTAAAGGGGTATTCCGGGCCTGATAAAACCATTCGTTATTTGAATAAGCAGAATAAGAGGCATAATTGGTGAAAATTTGATCAAAATCAGACAAGAAACACGGGAGTTATACCTATTTGAACATCATTTAGTAATGAGCGATCGTTTCAAAATTGCCGCCATATGCAACATCATTGACGAGCAACTCGCCATGGCTTTAGTACATGAAAATACACATATTTCTCATTTTCGTTGCTAAAAATTAAATTTTCTCTGCTTGTTTTCACGAATTCATAGAAGAATATCGATGGGCCAACCTCTTTTGAATTTTTAAGCTCATAAATTTGCTTTGTTATTAAGAAAATTTAAATTTTGTAAAATTTCCATGTAGAAGTCAAAATGGCTGCAGCTCGCAAGTGACGTCACGATCGATAGCAATTGCGAACGATACTAAAAATCAGAGCAAAGTTCATCCTGTCATAACTTTTGTATTGCTCTACCGTTTTGGCTCAGATTTTCGATCATGATTCTTCATATTCACTTCATTTTATAGCAAACATCACATTTCTGGGGTGGAATTCCCCTTTAAACAAAGTGTTCAGTATCTGTCAAATCAGGTTGATACAGCTCCCGACTGGTACGAGCATTGAAAAAGGGTTTCATGGGATCTACCGCTTTTGCATTGTGGCTCAATGGTTAAGGCACCGACCGGTGTAGCAATCCAGAGGTTTTCAGGTTCGATTCCAGGACAGAGCCCATTTTTCATATAATAAATGAAAGCTACATTTGGTTTCTACAAGGACTCCAATTTCGAACATGATTATCTCTGAAGTACAAAAAGTGACTTGGCATCCTTCTCTTTCTATTAAGCCTACCTCTTTGGCCGTGCTCCAGGATTTCTTCTCTCCGTCACGGGGGAGTCCTCGTCCCCTGAACTGTGCGCTTGTGATGCAGCGGCAGCCGGAGGCTGATCGCTGGATGGTGACGGGGAAGTCACAGAGGCTGTTCGCACAAGATCAAATAAAGTGGGGGGGCAAAAAAAAAAAATCAGTTTTCTATCAACCCGCTACAGATGGTGACAAAGACGGTTTGTGTGAACATCCAAGTACAAAATACAGATAACAATAAAAGGGTCTGCAGATACTAGACTAAATAAACGATCGAAGGGAGCGTTTCTTTATTAGGTTTAAAATCGATATAATTCCATGTAAAAGTATTTTCAAATGCAAAACTTCTCAGACTAGCTCATATTAAATGGTATTTCCTTTCATATAAGAATTTTAATTTTTTTTTTTTAACTCCCTTTAAAAATCTCATGTATGTTCTCCCCTAAAACATGTATGTACCCACCTGTGCCAAACATCATGCTGTAGAGGAAGTTGTAGACGAAGAGAATTGGGGAGAGGAACCAGGAGAAGATGCCATCGTTGGACGAGGAGGAGGAGGAGGAGCTTGACGAAACCTGCGAGGTCTGCCTCGATGTCGGGATCAAACGACCCTGAAAAACATGAGTAATACATATTGTAATCCATTCAGGTAATGTACATTTCTCTATAATTCACCTAATAAGGTTTATTTTAATAAAACCCTACTGAATAGTTTTTTTTTTCATCATTATTTGTAATAACACGGAAGATATTTCATATATATTGTATAAAAGTATACAAAATAAGATGAATGATTGCTGGATCAGTTCTTGGATAAAAAGCATTTGTTACTTACAGGCAAGATGACAATGGCTGCTCTTGGGGAGAGCCCGTGGTCGATGAAAGACGTCTGCATGTCGTCGGGCCCAAAGTTACGCCGAGGGTATGTCGTAGACATCGTAAACTCTTTCAGCTCAGCCCCAACATTCTGTTTTCAATAAAAAAAATTTAAAAACATTGGTATATAACTAGAGACATGTTCGAGCATGCCATTGGAATGTCAACCATCCAATTGTCTGGATGTCTATGGCAAGAAACAATCAGAAGTGGTGTATGACAACCATCAATGTGATTGTTAAATTTCCTTTGTCTGAACTGGTTTAACTGATTTAACTGAATTTATGTCTTTTTTTAGTCTAGCCTAAGTTGATAAATTTAGTAGAATACCAGCCCATAAGTTTATGTTGAATGTTTATATGAGGGGTTTCACATGTCTGCCAAATCGTGATTGCAATCGAATCATGTTTACAATCATGGTGAATCTGTTGCCTTGCTTTGACACGACGAAAAAGACTTCATGCAGACTGTGATTACAATCGCGATTCTGGAGACGTACCTGTCAATCAAACAAGGAGAGCACTAGTACTACACTGCATGACTGCACTTGAAGCGAAGAGCGCCGGTTTATGGGTGGGAGTGCATGTAAGGTCACGTTAGCTCAGCCTCCCAAATCGTGTTTTGGAGGTCAAGCCGTTCACACTAGAGATTCGCACTGTGATTTGAGTGAATCATGATTAGAAAACACCTCCGGACCACGATTTCAGTATAGCGATTCGTGATTCTAGTTTGCTTTCACACGGTCAAAAATACCGTGATTGGAGGGGAAAATGATTCCAATCGTGATTGCAATCACGATTTGGCAGACCTGTGAAACCCCTCTATGACTGGTATATTTCTAAAGTTGTTGTACCTCTGTGACAAAGTCTAGAGCTTCCTGCAGCGGGCCTCCTGATGGGAACTGGTTGGTCATTGTTGAACCGTCTGGCAATCTGAATTGAAGCGTAACTACATCCCTGGTAAAACAAAAAAGATAGAAGAAGAGGAAAATAGAGAATACAGAGGAATTAATAATAATAATACATAATATTTATATGGTGCTTAACCCTTCCCACTGGGTTATTTTGGTCACTTGGGTCCACTGGGGGGGGGGGGGGGGGGGGGGGGGCATTTTGGCCCCCCCTCAAATCTCAGCAACGAATGGACCGATTGACTTCAAAAATTGGCACATACGTAAAACAAGTCTAGTAGAATAAGAATTTGAAGAAGAAAAAAAAAAAAATACAATTTTTTTTTTTTTTTAAATAGTTAATTAAAATTTTGAATATGCAAATTTTTGACGAATTTGGGGGAAAATTGGGATTTTCGTCTAAAATCAAGAGAAATTACAGGATTTCTTCAGGTTTTCTGTAAAAATACTTTCAAATGATGTAATTCATCATATCCATGTTTTTTATGGTGATAAAATATATCACTAATTTGCATAAATATGCAAATTAGTATTCCCGGATTTACCCACATTGTTTTCATTCCTATGTATTTTATTGTTTTTATTGTTTTTTTTTAAGAAGAATTTATCTCTGAAGTGTATGAATTAAACTAATAACAAAGAAATAATCCAAATTATAATTCAATGTAACAATTATAACAGATTTGGAGTTTACATGGCATCGGATGTAGGAATTACATAGAAACCTGTACAAAAATTGCAGTTTTTTGTGACGGTCGAGCAATTAAAATCAGTTCTACATGTCCGACCGGGGTGAATTATATATCAAAACATGCGGGAGACTTGAGAGAAAAAAGTCATGAAGTTTGAACGTGAAATTCCAATCGGTCTAGATGCACGTCGAAAAAAACGACAGGGGGGGGGGGGCCAAAATTGCCCCCCCAGTGGGATTAGGGTTAATAATGGTGTTTCTAAGCGCAATTCAAACGGTAACTAATTAACTAATTTTGGTATAAGCCTGCCTAATATAAGTGGTCACTTGTCTAAAGTTATTATTTTGTACCACATCGTCAAGATATATACTCATGGATTGAAATATGGGTGAATGGGTTAAAAACTTACGGTAGCACGGCTGCTGCCCTCGCCTGCTCTCTCCTCTCCGCAGCCTCTTTCTCTTGCTGAGCCTTGATCTTCTGCTGTTCTCTCTTCTCTTTCTCGGACTGGAAGCGAGCGTTCTTCTCGGCCTTGTCTCTCGCCAGCTGCTGCAGCACCTGTTACAAACAAAAAAAAATCATTATAATTTATTAACCCCTTCACTACCGGGAACCCGATGTCCCAGGTTCCCATGCAGCCTGTTCACATAGTTATATTATGGCTAACATTATGAGACAGTATAATGTCCAGACTGGAACCGCGCGTTCTTCTCAGCCTTGTCTCTTGCAAGATGCTGCAGCACTTGTCACAATTACAGTAAGGACAACGGAAATCCCAATACTACCAATAATACTACAGGAGAACCTCGTTAAAAAGAGGTTTTATATAACCAAACCCTCTTCTAACTATCTAATTTTGGTGGTAACAGCTCTATATTCTTTCTTTTTTGTACCCTGATATAACAAGGTAATCTTCATGGTTCCAGGCTCTTTGTTATTAAGAGGCAGAGCAGAGCAGAGAAATCAATGGCCCGTATTCACAAAGGAGGTTTGTACAAACCATGGTTTACATTTATGGAATGCCAATTGTAAACCTATGGAGAGAGAATGTAAATTCCTTACTGGTTAACAATATTGATGGTACACATTCTCTCTCCATCAGTTTACAATTGGCATTCCATAGATGTAAACCACGGTTTGAACCATGGTTTGTACAAACCTCCTTGGTGAATACGGGCCAATATGTGTAAACGTAATTGGTGTTCTTCAGATTTTCGAAGATAGAGATGTAGGACTAACCTTTTCTCTGGCCACTTTGTCTTCGAGTTTCTCTTTGCGGATATCTTCAGCAGCCTGCCTGGCCTGATTATCGTTCTTCTTCTGGTCTGCTTTCTGAATCGCTTGGCCTTCTCTCCTTCTCTCCATCTCTTTCTGTTTCTCAGCCTGGAAAAGGAATCAAAGAAAAAATGAGGAACATTTTAAGAGTAAAATATATATGGATAACCAAATAAAAAAAAGAATGACACACAAGTTATAATCAATGCAGATATCATCAGTAGCCTGTCTGGCCTGATCCTTGTTCCGCCTTCCTTCTCTCCATCTCTTTTTGTTTCTCAGCCTGGAAAAGGATTTGGACAAAGATCAATACAAATTCCTAGATGCTCAGACAATATCACCAGGTACCTTTAAAATGTATAACCAAATCAATACGAGAATAATAAAGACAAACTAGATGGGTCTTCGACTGAGCGCAGTCGAAAAATGATGCCTCCGCCAGTGCTGGATTTTTATATCAAGCCCAAATTGACATGCTCTGAATTGATTCTTAAAACTCAATTTTGATGGTAATCTGTCAACTGGATCTTGAGATATCGCAATTACAAGCTATTTTTGCATATATGAGCTGTGACCTTGATATAATGACCCCAAAAATCTTATTCATTTATAAGCCCTTCCCCCCCCCCCCCCCCCCCCCCACCATCCCCACCCACCCCCTCCCAAGAAAACAAAACATGTGTACCAAGTTTGATGGTAATGCGTTCACCGGTTCTTGAGATACTGCAATTACAAGTTATTTTTGCATATTACTACATACACACATACCAAGTTTCGAATTGATCTGTCAACCGGTTCTCAGGATGCGGAAGCATAATTATCATTACAAATTATTACAGTTTATTAACATGATAAACTGTTAAATCGATCAAACTGGTGTTACGAACCTCTTTCTTCTGCTCCTCCTTCTTGCGATGGGCCTCCTCCATCTTCAGCCTCATCCTCGTTGCTCTCTCTCGTGCGCTCTCCTTCTGACTACTTGACGGACTGCTCGCTTCAGCAGGCTGTGTGGGTTGTGCAGACGCAGCTGGCTCTGACTGGGGAGCTGCGCTAGTAGTTGCAGGGGCTGGTGCCGATTGTCCAGGGGTAGAAACCGATCCTTGTTTCAATGTCTGGATTGGATACACATAGTCACACACACACAAAAATGAAATTACAAGCACAAGTTAGATATTACAGTTCTAAGTTAAATATGCGATGTAATGTCCACGAATGTCTATAAAATTCACACCACCTCGTATACATATATACCAGACCACCCCCTGATGTGTCTATCCCTCTCATTCCCCCCCCCCCCCCCTCTTCTTATCTCTCTGTCTCTACTCCCAGATGCAGTCATTAATAATAGGATTGTTACCTCTTTGTTATACCGACAACTATCTCTTTGTTATACCGACGATTACTTCTATATAAATACTTATTTAGACCAGAATCAAATATCAGTTATCCTCCCAACTACCAGCGTGACTACATCCTTATTTTCGAACTAAGTGCAACCAACTAACATCACATGCATGTACAGAGAAAATATCCCTATTTGACGTACTTATTTTTGGATTTTATTTAAACTAGCTTTCACACAGACCTGCTCATATTTATTTACTATTTGATTTTTACGAGGAAAATGTGTAAATGGTATAAAAAGATGGGTACTCACCTCCATAGCTTTGTTCATCTTCTGGACAAGGTCAGACGGGGAAGCAAACCCTGCAACACTCTCCAGCAATGTCCCACTATCACCACTTATCATGTACACACAGGGAACACAAATGACCGGGTCTGATATATCAGCAATTGAAGTATCATTGAAGTGAAGTTAAGGAAATCAATTGTCGTTGACTACGTAATTCAAGATAATTATTAAATGATTAATATTATTAGATACAGTTTGTAAGTCAGCTTGTCATCTGACTCAATCAAACAAAGCCTGCAACACTTTCAAGCAATCTTTTTGGTCTGATAAATACCGAAAATATCCAAAATAGAATTCAAACTTAATGAATTATATAATGGCAACACTTAATTCAAAATGACACATAAAAAGATTGTGCCCCCCCCCCCCCAATAATTTTGAAAAAACAATAGAAAACATAAGGGGACATTTTTTGAAAAAACAAAGAAATACATAAGGTGTGCCCCCTCAATAATTTTGCGAGCCCCCCAATCAGTCCGACCACGCTACGCCACTGACTGCCTTGTATCTTACCATATTATTAAGTTCTAAAATCTAAACAATCCCAGTGTTTTAGGATTTGTATTATAAAAGTCCCTGATCTTGCTCTTTTAATTGCAGCCTTAGTATCCCGACACAGCCTAGCACAGGTTCACAAGTGCTCCATTATATATTTCCATGAATCTAATTAAAGGGATAGTTGAGTTCTGGTAGAGAGAGTACAGTTTTAGTCAAACTGAATTTTAGTAACCAAAACCTGCACTATTACATTACAAACTATTAGTTTTAACTCCACCATGCTCAAAAGATTTAAGAAAAAAAAGCTGTTTGAACGAAAGAGGGCGCTTTCAAAAAGAATTTGTTTAAACCATTTAAAATAAAATATTGTGCATGTGATATTTTGTTGAAATAGTGATTAGATAGAGAGATAATCAACAACTATCTAAAAACCTCTTTTGAAATTTTTTGAAAAGAGGAAGCATATTAAAATGAATTTCAACGGCTGGTTCAAAATTATCAAATACTTATGGGGCCCCAATTTTATTACAAATAGTTATGTTTATGGATATTTCAGCCGTATCTGAACTGATTATGATCAAAAAAAGTTTATTCTGCCATTAAAATTGTATGCTCTTTCAAATTTGACACTCAGTTTTTCATTATCTCACAAACAATTATTTTATGTAGCGTCATAAAGAAGTGAATGACTTCACTCAGAAAAGGATACAGAACACCGAGAACTGCTTGCATTCATCGCTGTGTAAATAAATGAGAGATGGAGACAAAAGCACAAACATGTTATTTTTGTGAAAAATATCAAAGCTGGTGTAATTTACATAGCGTAAACCGGGGTGACTTTTGCCACTTTTTGAGATGAATGTATTTTCATCAAGCATCACTTTTTAGAACAAATTTCTTATTGTTTCAAATGCATTCCTATACTATAGATTAATGTATAGAATCAGATAGTTCTAAAGAGTGAGACTTGATGAAAATATAACCTTCTCAAAAAGTGGCTAAAGTCACCCCGGTTTACGGTACATATACTTAGGGTATTAGAAGTAACAAGAAACGATTCTTTAAAAAAAATGTATCAATTCATTTCAATGATCCATTGAAGAGTATGAACAATGTTTCTATTTGTTCAAAGAAACAGAACCAATGCAAGTTAAGCCCTCTGCAGACAGAGCCGACTCGACCTGATTTGTCTGGTTTTCATTCCGATCGGCTCAGTTTTCAGTGCCTCGAGACACACATTTTGCCAGTCGAGAGACAGTCGGATGCCAGGTGGGGCCGATTCAACACGATGAATCGGCTCCGACCGACCGGGCCCAACTCTAGCCTGATTAAAACTAGTCGGATCGGGTCGAGTCGGCTCTGTCTGCAGAGGGCTTTAGACTGACAATATCAGTAAGAAAACAAAACGTAACAAATTAATGTATGGCACCAAAAAAACAAAATTAAACACTACCTTTCAGCTTGGAATCGCATCACAACCAGTCCTGCTTCCTCACAAGCCTTGGAAACTTCCCCCTCCTCCCACGTTTGGTCCATCTTCTGTGCATCCTCGTTGGACTCTACATGTTTTACACAAAATTAACAAAAACACATTTCATTATTAAAGGAAACCCTTGTGTGCTTCGCAGTTTGGCACAGATGTCTAGATTTTGTATATACAGTTTTTTTACATTGAATGGGGATTTCCTAAATCCTAATCCAAGCCTGCCTAATCCCATTTAATCCTCTAAATGGCACATCTTCTGTGTGTCCTCATTGGACTCTGGAAGTATTACACAAAAACACAATTTGATTAATTAGTGCAAATGAGTGCAATTTGACACAGATGTCTCTAGAGATTTTGTATACAGTTTTTACAATGAGCAGGGATTTCCTAAATCCTAATCCCATTTAATCCTCTAAATGGCACATCCTCTATGCATCCTCGTTGGACTCTGGATATTTTACACAAAAACACATTTTACTAAATTGGATTGTGGTGACGTTGAGTGCAGTTTGACAGTTGACACAGTACATATGTAGAGGCACGGATTTTCCGTTTCAAAAAAAGGCCTTTTCCGTTTCAGAAAATCGGGAATTCCGTTTTTACCTGCCTGAAAAACGGAAATTTCGTTTTGCCATAGACTTTTTACATGTGAACGGGATACACATGAAACTATTACCGCGCATATTCATGTGTATCGCATGGCGCCGTTCGCCGTACGCATCGGCGGCCATCGCGATCATCTTTCGGTCAAAATCTGTGCGGAGTCGCGCTAACACACGGAGAGGGACGGAGAGAAGTCGAGGAGGCGCATAAATCACTGATTTTTAGCGGAATGGAGGGAAAAATCATAATTTTAATTCACCGTCAAGTTGGATCACATATTGGAGACGATGGAATCGGACAATCGGTGGTAAGTACCATATCATATGTATAATTTAAAGCACAATTAGCTTGCACACAAAAACTTCATTTTCGGTCCCGTAATAGGAGGATCAAGAATGCTAGCGTTCTCTAGAGTTAGTTCACACTCGGTACGTCACTCACAGTCACACTGCACTGCGCACACCGCCAAATTATATAAAGCACATTTCATAATTCAACACATTATATCTTCAAGTCGCTTGCTGGTTCTATGCTGCTGCTAGCCTATGATTAATGATCTATAGTAGGGAGAACGACCGAATAGCGCAATCATGCATTTGTATCTGCTAACACGCAAAACTTTGCTACAAAAAACCTAAGGTAGAATTCATATTTTTCAATATTTTACCATGAAATTGGTATCTTCTTGAAGCTTAATCCTTCCTTGATCTGGATATAGCATTAGTTGTTCCTAAATCGATGTTTTAACACCCGAAAAAACAATCTGAATGCGCAGTGAGTTAGGAGACTTTGCGGTAGTCGCGGTAGCGACTGCACTTGAAAACTTCATTTTGCTACCACAGTGCATAAATTTTCCCAACTTCCATGCCAGAGTAGGGGTTCGTAAACTCCCTCTACGTTGAATTTGAGGCCATTGTCATGTAGAGCAGAATCTGATCTTTCGAATGACACCAAATTCGCCGGAATTTTTTGGAATTTTCACCTTGCAAATTAATTTTTTTGAACGATTGTTTTGCTGACATTTTTGCATCGATTTTCGGCACAAAAATTCGATGAAAAATCGTTTAAAACTGGAGGAAGGAATCTGAAAAAGGTATGGAAAAGTAGTATTTTATGAAAGTGTGTTGATTTCTCTACACATTGAAATACATTACTATGGGAGTAGTAATACACACATAGGTCAATTAGCATTGCATATACGTGCGCCATATTTGACAACATGTTCAAGCCCGTCCAAGAAGTTTGTGTTTTTATTTGGGTCTTGAACATGTTTGTTCATGTAAATTTTTAATAATTAATAAAGTTAAACTACTATGCTTACCAAATATGCTGTTTTTGTTGTGGTTTGGATTCCGTATCGTAGCATGTGAGCTCTTTTTCTCTGGAAAAAATGAGTAGTTGCTGCAGTGTTGCACACCCTGAAACGTAGTCCGCATGTATACAAAGTATGAACCGTGATGAAGGGCCTATTTGCTCAAAATACAAATTTGCTAAATATCTCAATTTAAGACTAGGAATAGTTTACATTCGGATTTTATTAATTTGAGTCTGATCATCATCGTTCATATTTGTATCATTTCAAGTTTTGATGAATTTGATCACACTTGACTTAATGAAATCGGAAGGTAAACTATTCAAATTCTTAAAAGGAGAATCTTTAGTAAACGTGTATTTTGAGTAAATACGCCCTTCATATATCGATTATTACGTCCGAAGCGTGCACGCCCACCCCGCGCTATAATATCCCATCGCAAAGAAGATCGGTCTCTCATAGAATAACACGTGTTTCGTCGCGGCGGCGAGCGAGCTGCGCTACGCAGGCGGCGAAGCGAACACTCCGGGATTGAGAGCGCAAACGGACGCGTCTGAATACTCACGCACTAGTATTCAAGAGCAAGCTTCCTGCGCGATTTCTTGTCGGTAGATGGCATCAGCTGGGTATGTCGATGCAACGCTATTTCCTATATGTTGCGTGTAAATGGTCCAGTTAACTGGACCTATTTACTAGTAGATGTGTAGTAATAGCGCTAAGCTGCGATCATCCAATGTAAACAAATTGCCCACGTACTGATTTTGATATTTTTAGCCATGTTGAGGCATGCGTTTTCTATTTATAGCGCTGGGGCACGCGCAGAGCATAGTTACCGTCCATCGGCTGAAACTGGCAGAACCAAACTTTGTACCTTCTACCTCTAAAATTGGAATATCTCCACTAATATTGAAGCTAATAAGTTGATTTAAGCAGCATTATTTTTCTCACTTTACAAGCTTTCCAATGATATTAAGTTTGTTGAGGTTCCTTCAACAAATCCAAAAGTCACCGAACTCCCTATCTATAGACTCATTAGTGATTACTAAAGTCATGTAATTTTCACTCAGTCAGAGCTCTTCCTCAAGACAAGACTGTTATTTTTGTGGACATTTTACCATCCCGTTACCGAGCAGTTCTACGTAGAGGTGCGTGTATGCCATGGCTTTAGGCTTATAATTTTTATTTACCTTACGGCGACAAAATGTTATCCGCGTTATTGCGGTTGTAACGCCGCGAACTTCCCGCGAAATCATAGCGTTCGTGATTTCGCTGAGTACAAACTCCTTGGCTACTGGAGGATACAATTAACGTTTCCGGAATTACCAGGTACATCATTGAAATACGGAAAAATAGATACGATCTCTGTACTCACCATTACTTGTTATGTAAACGACGAACAAACTCTTCTGCTGTTTGGCCTTCGAAATGGCGGCCGGGATTTGTCCTTCGAACCACCGCATTTTATTTTTGAGAGTTTAACTAATCTTCTTCTTTAAAGGATTAATTTAAATTGACCAAAAGTATCCCGTGCATGTAGCCGCGGAGTCACAAAAGAGCCACTTGTAATTGTACGTGAAGCCGCAAGACTCGCGCGCCAACCAATGCGATAAACACGTCACCCACGTCGCGTCACACGTTGAAAATTACACCTGCTCCCCGTCGCGCCCCGCCCCCCCCCCCCCCCCCCTAAAAAAAAATTAACTGGCTCCTCAACTTTGGACATGCGAAATCATAGGCGTAGGGGGAGGGGTTTAGGTGGTTCAAACCCTTTCCCACCCCCCTTTGATTAAAAAGGGGCTGTTTTAGGGGTTCAAACCCCCCTCCCCGCACCCCCCTCCCCCCCCTTTACAAAATTGAAGACAGTGGTCTCTCGAGGCCAAATACCAAGAATTATAACCGATGGTCTCGGCCTTCGAAAACCAAGTTGTCTCGGTCTCGGCCTTGAAATTTGTTAACAGATCTTGGTCTCAGCCTTGAACAATTTTGAGGATGCACGGACTTGGCTTCAAACAATCTTTACCACACCCCCCCCCCCCCCCCCTTCGAAAAATGTTGATGGACACCCCCCTTCCCCTCGAAAAATCTACACCGGCACCCCCCCCCCCCCCTCAAAAAATCTTCACTGGCACCCCCCCCCCCTTGAAAAATTTCACCGCCCCCCCCCCCCCTCGAAAATGTTCGTCGGACGGAAATAAAAAAAAAAACCCGCTTGAAACTGTGTGAAATATATCATAGAAAATGTCATGTCATTTACATTTCATTTCATTTCAAGATTTTAATTTAAAATATGTAATTATGATGATGAACCCGGGGATATCAAATATGGGAATTTTTCAGTAGGCAACGAATCTCAACTTACATTATTTTGCTCTAATAGTCTTTGAATATATATCAACCATGTTGATCTATTTATCTATCTATCTAGCCTATGTATCTCCACTGCAGAAGGAAGGCCTCTTCATCACCATCTTGTGCTTGTCGCATCCATGTAACACCCCCAAATTATTTTATGATGTCATCCATCCAACGTCTACTCTGTCTGTCTCTTCGTCTGATTTGTGTTCTTGCATGGTGTCCAATTAGTTATATTATAAATCTTGTTGATAATGGACCAAAATGTGTATGTCAGTGAGCCTACCCTGATAGCAAAAACTGGTAAAAATGACGTCTTATTTACGTATATTTATGTCGTGTACGTCGTCTTAAAGACGTCGTAAATTGACGTCAAAAAGTGAAGATTTGCACCCGCGTTTTACGTCATATAGACGTCATATGTTGACGTGGTAATGACGTCTTTTCGTCATAAAAATACGTCTTTAAGACGTCATTTTAAAAAAAATGGTCTTTAAAAGACGTCATTATGACGTCTTCTAGTCTTCTATACGACACAAATTATCATGTCAAAATGGTCTTTAAAAGACGTCACAATGACGTCATTATGACGTCTTCTATACGACACAAATTATCATGTCAAAAATGGTCTTTAAAAGACGTCACAATGACGTCATTATGACATCTTCTATACGACATACAACGTGTTTACCAGTTTACGACCAAATCAAGACGGACGTCGGTCTGCTATCAGGGTAGGGCTGCCATTTTGTTATTCCCTAACTGTGTACTAATACAACTTTCAACCTCCAAGGATCGATTATAGTAAATTAGTTCACTGCTCGACTTGATCATGAATATAATTTATAGTAGTGTTCTATTGCTAAGCATCAGTTGAAATGTAAATTAAATGATTAAAGAAAGCCACCAGTGGATAACACAAATCAGTGCTCGCTTGCAGTCTTATCAGTGATTAAACTCCTATTTCCATGGTCTTATCATGCACATTTATTTTGCACCGCATATAAGCCAGATGAAATGCACAAAACCCAAATATTTCATAATACCTTTTTTTCTTCTTTTTTTCAAAAAAAAATTGCTCACATTTCCAAAGACGAAGGCGAAAAAAAAAAATATTTGAATGAATTAAACTTTCATTTATATAGGCTGTGTGAACAAACCATGATAGGTGTATAACAAGTATGCAGGGGGCCGGGGGGGGGGGGGGGGGGGGGGGGGGGGGGTGGGGATACATAGATATTTTCATCATATAAATCTCCTGTATTTTAATTTATATAATTAATAATATGATATAAATTACATAATATAAAAAAAGTTTATTGCAGGCTGTTTTTATATACGTATCAAAATAATAAAATCTAAAAAATACAACTCATTAAAAAAGATGAGTTCTAATATACAAAATGTACTGAGTAAACATAGAATTAAGATGATAATAGTAATGCACAAGAGGCTCTTGATAAAGTGAACGACTTCATGAAATGGAGTGGGATGAAGATCAAACCAGTGAAATCGCGTTCTCTCGTCCTACAAAGAGGGAAGGTTAAGCAGGAAGAACCCTTTCACGTCAACAACCAGCAAATCCCGGGGATCCAGAATGTCCCAGTCAAGTTTCTAGGGCGGACTATAAATGGAGACTTAAATGACAAACAAGCCCGTTTGTCCCTGGATGAATCATTGTCAAGATGGATAAAGCTGCTGGACAAGTGTGCCTTGACGGGAATAATGAAATGCTGGTGCTACAACTACCTCATCCTTCCTAAGGTGCAGTGGCAGCTTATGATCTATGACTTCGCCCTGTCGCATGTGCAACGGATGGAGGTCATGGTTTCCAAAGTGCTCAGGAGATGGCTTGGAGTCAGCTGCAATCTTACCGGCGTGGCTCTATTTTGTAAACAGACAAAGCTGCGATTGCCATTAGACGGCCCTACCTCAACCCTGAAGAAGACAGCGGTGAACAGCTTACTTCAACTCCGTCACAGCTCTGACGAAGTAGTCCAGTCGGTCAGACCCGAGATTCGTTGCGGGCGAAAGTGGAAGCCGGAGAAAGCTGCAGAAAGAGCTACCAGCAGACTACAGTTCGAGGAAATGGCGAAGGGTCAATCTGGTCGTCAAGGAGTAGGAGCGATCAAATTCAGACCCAAATTAGAAAAGCTGTCGAACCAAGAGCTCCGTTCTGAGATAGGAAAGATCGTTCTAGCCGAACATGACGACGACTACTTTGTCCGCGCAGTGCAGATGGGTGTGCAAGGAAAATGGACCTCATGGGAGAATGCCAAACAACGCGACCTCAAATGGAAAACGCTTTTCGACATGAGCCCAAAGCTGGTGCAATTTGTGATTGGTGCGACTTACGATACAATGGCTTCCCCGGCGAACCTGGCAAGATGGGGTCTGCAAGCTAGTGACGTCTGCAACCTTTGCAATCAAGGAGGATGCACTACCACACACATCCTTGCGGGATGCCCTGTAAGCCTCCAACAGGGTCGCTACACTTGGAGACATAATCGTGTATTACAGGTTATCACACACAGTCTCGAGGAAGAGGTGAGCAGAGTGAACGCGTCGCCGTCAACGAGGAGGAAGGAACTTCTCATTAACTTCGTCCGCGAGGGAGAGACAAGGCCTAAGACGACTCATCGGAAACCAACTGGTCTTTTGTCGTCGGCGAGGGACTGGAAGTTGCTGTCTGACCTACGCACAAGACTAGTCTTCCCAGAAGAGATTGCAGTCACAAATCTTCGTCCCGACATCGTGATCTTCTCAAGACAGAAGAAATCTGTGGTCATGCTAGAACTAACTGTTTGTGACGAGGGGAACATGCAAGGCGCTCACGAGAGGAAGCAGAGAAAGTACGAGGAACTTCAACTCAGTTGCGAGGATGCTGGCTGGACTGCTTCAGTGTGGCCGGTAGAGGTTGGTTGCAGGGGTTTTGCCTCTAATTCCCTCCTTCCTTCTCTCTTCCGGCTAGGGATCCGACGTTCATCGGGAAAAGCTCTGGAGAGATTAGCCTGCAACGTAGCAGAGAAATCAAGCTTCCATCTGTGGATACAAAGACATTCAACGGCTTGGGCTTTGCCCCATGCCTAATGCTGATTACGTCATAATGGATGCGCGCCAGGCCACATGACTACCGCAGCTCATCGTGTGTCGTCATGGAGATGAGAGATGCGCGCATTCTCTTTTATCAACGCAGACATTTCAATTACAGGTTAGTTTGAAGATTTGTACGGCCAGGAGCAGATGTAAATTCGCTTACATCTGCTTCAGAAACAAATTTTCTTCTATACTTTTTATTATCAACCACACCCTGGCTGCTGATGACGAGTGTGGAATAACTAACCTGCTTAATTGTTAAATACTTACTTGGACATTTACTAATTGTGACTTTATGGGCTAACTCTTGCCGGAGTGTTGCCCTAGCGGAGCCAATTCGTTGGTATTTTTCATTATTGTCAAATTGTATTTTTTACTTTTAGTGTCATTGCAATGGATGATGATTTCCCTTTATTATTTGTCATTTATTTCAAATCGGGGAATACGCAGTGCGTTTCAGAATAGAGGACGGTCAGAAGTCAAATGTCGCAAAATGGGCCAAAAATACTCAGTAGGGAAATTTGACTCTTGTGTCGTATTTGTTTATGTTCAAGTTGTATCGAAGATTGTAGCGTGTTTAAATGATTTAAACTTATCAAATCTGGTATCATTTTAAAGCCCATGTGTCTATCTTTTCAATACGGTTATGTCCGAAACAACTTTATTAACAGGTTAAGTATGGAACAGCTGAATATGGGGGAGGGCCGAAAGTGAAATGTTGCAAAATGTATTTCATTTTGTGAAATTGAAGGCGTTGCATCGAAAAACGACTATTGGAGGAGATGTTTTGGGGTTTTACATTGCATAATCATCAGTAAATTTAGCATCATGTGAAAGCATGTTTATTTGTTCTTAAAATGATGTCTCACCTGTAATAATTATGTTATTGGGGTGTGTGCAGTAAAACCGGATATAGGGGTCTATTAATGCTATGAATTTAAGACCGTGGCTTCTTGTTTCAAGATTCCGGTAAGATATTGTTGTATTAATCATAACTCTGTCATCATTACGTTTTGCACAATCGGAAAGCTCGTTAATTTATCTTTAATATCATATCTCATTTGCAATGATCATGCTGAATGTGAGTGCGCAGTACAGGAAACTCACAAACTTGATGTATTGAAAATGCATCAAAATTCTCTAAACGTACGCAAACTGGCCAGAACTGGCATATTAGCGCCCTCTTTGACCGTGTACCACACATCAAACGGTAGAACATCGACCTTGCAACGTGTCATTTTGAGCCCCATACGTTTAGAGGTACTACACACACCTCAATCACATAACCACTATGAATGGGGCATTATTTTATTGACAAATTAACACGCTTCAACATGATGTTGAATTTCATAATGATTACGGTATGTAAAGTACTAAGATATCCCCACAAAAAGTCGTTTTTGGATGCAACGCCTTCAATTTCACACAATCAAATGCATTTTGTTTACATTTTGCTGTCGATCCTCCCCAATATTCACCTTAATTGTACCTACCCGGCTTTCACAATCATTCCAAGTGATGTGTCATTGGAAGGATAATTAAACGGGCTTTTGTCTGATACCATATTCAACAGTATCTTTTCATTGTCAAGATATTCATCGTCGAAAGAATTTGAACTTGAGAAAGACCGTGATATGGGTGTCAGACCTTCCAACTGAAGTTTGTTGGCGCATTTTGTGACATTTCACTTCTGACATTCCCCCATTCTCAGATATACTGCGCATACCTCGTGCTCGTGATGCTTACGAATTTGGTATCATTTTAAAGGGGTATACACACTCTTTCAAGTGATACCAAATATAACCATTATGATTTCATAAGAAAATAGATATAATCGATCAAACTTGAGTTTCCGAACTTTTTTGATGGGTTTTATATATATATACACACACTCTTTGTGTAGAGTTTGTCAAACCAGTATACAGTTAAAGGGGTAAGGCTGAACTTTAGTAGCCAAAACCTGCACAGTTACATTATAAACTAATAGTAATAACTCCACCATGCTCGAAAGATATACAAAATTACAAACGACTAAGTAAAAAGCCTGTTATCATTCAAAAAGAGCCATTAAAACACAAGAGGGCGCTTTTTAAAAAGGCATTGGTTTCCACCATTTTTCATACAAAATTATGCATGTGATGTTTTATTGATATAATGATTAAATAGCGAGTTCATCAACAACTATTTTAAAAACGCTTTTGAAAATTTTTGAAAAAGTGCAAGCATTTTTTTTTTTTTTTCTAAAAGTCATCTAATTATTTGGGCCCCAAATAATTATTTGATCAGATATATTTATTGATATTTCAGCCGTTTCTGGGTCGATTTTGACCAAATAAAGTTTATTCTGCCATTAAAATTGTATGTTCTCTCAAATTCGACACTCAGTTTTGCATTACCTCACAAAAAAATTGTGATGTGCAGCGCCCTCTCTACCAAAACTAAACTACCCCTAAATATATTACTCATTGCGGATATAGTATCGGAAATAATATCGCTATAGTGATATTCGTTTGTCTCGCAATGTATGGTCAACAAGGAATCTAAAATCTGCTTACAGTAGATTTGTATCACCTGACGAACACAGCGGCGCACGAAACGTGATATTTTAGATTCCTTGTTGACCATACATTGCGAGACAAACGAATATCACAAGCGATATTATTTCCGACAGTATACAGTTATTTCAAAAACATTTTGAAATACGAAAACAAATATATATATATATAAGGTACAAAATGTTAATACAAATATTAAGTCACTGAATCATGACATTATAAAAATAAAAGATGGAAACAAACTAAAGTGATCAGATATATTTATTGATATTTCAGCCGTTTCTGGGTCGATTTTGACCAAATAAAGTTTATTCTGCCATTAAAATTGTATGTTCTCTCAAATTCGACACTCAGTTTTGCATTACCTCACAAAAAAATTGTGATGTGCAGCGCCCTCTCTACCAAAACTAAACTACCCCTAAATATATTACTCATTGCGGATATAGTATCGGAAATAATATCGCTATAGTGATATTCGTTTGTCTCGCAATGTATGGTCAACAAGGAATCTAAAATCTGCTTACAGTAGATTTGTATCACCTGACGAAGTGTTGCAGCGTCGCACGAAACGTGATATTTTAGATTCCTTGTTGACCATACATTGCGAGACAAACGAATATCACAAGCGATATTATTTCCGACAGTATACAGTTATTTCAAAAACATTTTGAAATACGAAAACAAATATATATATATATAAGGTACAAAATGTTAATACAAATATTAAGTCACTGAATCATGACATTATAAAAATAAAAGATGGAATCAAGTGATTAACACACCTTTCCCTGCACCGGTCACTAAAGCCCTTTTACCATCGAAGCGAATATCCATGTTTCAAGTTTGCTTGTTTCCACGAGTCCACGGTAAATGTTAATACCTGGTTATAACATTTCATGCATACACGCCCTTGTCCTTGCATGGTGTGGTACACATTAACAACGAACATCACATACATCTGACTAGTTGATACATTAGTGTGTATGTTGTGCATGTATATATGTATATGGTTCGGGTCGTGTACCACTCTTATTACGGTAGAGTTTAAACAAATATGTTAATTTGCCCGTTGGATGCCCTTTGTGGTCCTTTAATTTGTATACTAGCCTAGGTTTCTAGACTCTCTTTTCGTAAATCACCGAGTCCAGGGAATGATCCTGGATGCCCTTTGTGGACCTTTAATTTGTATACTAGACTAGGTTTCTAGACTCTCTTTTCATAAATCGCCAAGTACAGGCCTGGGAATGATCCGGTTAGCTATATTAAAACCCGACCCAGGTCGAAAAAACAGTTGAAACCAGTTAAAACCAGTTGGAAATTCAAATGGTTTTTACTGGTTTTAACTGGCTTCAAACGGTAGCAGTTAAAATTCCCGGTTCCCAGTAAAGATAAATGGACAGATGTGGAAGACCAGTTAAAACCAATAGAAATACCAGTTGAAACCAACTACTTTAACTGGTCCTCATATACTGGTTAATCCCACTGCTGGTTTGTTAATGGTTTCAACTGGGTTTCTTACTGGTCAGCCTAACTGGGTTCTTAATGGATTCTTACTGGATTCTTACTGGTTGTTCCAGTAGATTCCAATTGATTCCAGTTGATTCCAGTGTACCAATTTCCATATTGAAACCAGTTGGCCAACAACTGGTATCAACTGGTACCATTTGGCAACTAATTTTCAACTGTTTTTTCGACCTGGGGACGAATTTGAACACTATAATCTCTCAACGCCTCTCTTCCTCTTCCTCTTCCCTTTTTTTGTTTGTTGTACTACATGTTCATCTTCCTCCCTTCTTTATTGTATTATCTCATTTATTTAATATAGAGTAAATATTGTGTAGGCCTATAGCGATATAATATTATGTTTACGCGTTTTCTTCTCCAATTGATTTGATTTGCTACCTCTAAAGGAATTTTTTTTGCAAGCATGGGGATCCAAATTAGACGGGCGTAGCGTGGTTGGGCTGTTTTTTGTTTTTTGTTTTTTTTGGGGGGGGGGGGGGGTGCATGAAAAATTATTGGGGGCACACCTTATGTATTTCTTTGCTTTGTCAAAAAAATGTCCCCTTATGTTTCCTATTGTTTTTTTTCTTCAAATTATTGGGGGCACGTGCCCCCCCCCCCCCCCCCCGTTGCTACGCCACTGCGCATTTGAATGTGGCTTATTTGTATTGAGCACTACTGTATACAAATATGTCATATCATTATCATGAAGTTGATCTTTATATATTTGTGCAATGTACACAAAACCATAATGATATAACATATTCATATAGTGCTTGCTTATCATATATATGAGTGTGACATACTGAGATTTTGAACACTACATTCCGTGTTTTGAATACTAACTCCCATGTTTGTGAACTACAATCTGGCTATATAGACACTGTACCTCGTAAATAATCCATACCCTGTACAAACTTAAAGGTACACTTGAGTATTGGTACTTCCCGAAATAACCCTTGACATTAAATTGGTTGGTTTTAATTCCATTTGAAGGTTCATTGAATAAAACATGTGAAATGAGAATCATTCCCGTCCGAATGATCTCATAGCTGTAAAATTTGATTTCAAAATATTTTAGTTATAAGTCTACCCTGCCGGGGACAGCTTGACTTTTTAGAAAAAGACAACAAATGCTTATAGACTTCTTTGAAAAAAATCAAAACAGGTTTTTGAATAGTTGTTGATGATATCTCTATTATATGTAATCATTATTTTTAAAAAAAACATCACATGCATGCACAATTTTGTATGCAAAAATTGTTTAAAAAAACTCCAAGGCCCTTCACTACTAGACCTGCTAACTCTGCTCTGTCATACAGTATTATCAATAGGATTATCAATTTATGATTGAGCACAGGGGTGTTGCGAATGGGGTCAGGGGCCGGGCACCCCCTCTCCCCTCTTCAGTTCACTCACTGCTTCTCCACACCCAGAACCCCATGGCCCTTCACTACACACCTGCTAACTCTGCTCACAGTCATACAGTATTATCATTAGGGTTAGCAAGATATGATTGGGCACATGGATGTACATGTAGCAAGTAGAATGAGCCCCCCCCCCCCCCCCCCCACCCTCAATTTAACCCGCTCAGACTCGATGCGAACCAATATATTGGCTCGACTTATCTCTAGTTTTGTAGTAAAGGGCTCGACTCGGGTTTGTAACTCAACCGCTTGTAGACTCTGATTCAACCCCTTCGCCAGTGTTATGGTTATTCTTAATTACCCAGTGTTGTTATCGTTTATATATGCATAGCGCCATTTGTGGCGAGTGTACGCCTGGTTACCGTGTTCATTGACTTCGGTTGGATTGCCTCATCTTGGTCGGCTGGAATCGCCGTTAATAAATGGTTGTGCTACCCAAATGAACCCCAACTAGTGTCTCTTTTATTGCGTGGTGGCAGCGTCGGGAACGGCCCTACCCATTGGATGTAGTTTCACCTGCCCAGAGAGACGATTGAGCTAAGTATCTCTAGTTGACCAACTACATTTTGTTGGTGTAAGTTCATTTCATTTTCTAGTGTAGTCCCACCCATTCATTTTCGCGATGGCGTCAGCCCCAAGAGCACCAAAGCAATGGTGCCTAACCAAGCATGAAACGGTGAATTCTTTCGAGAATTGGAGACAGAACCTAATCTATACACTTACTCTAGACTCTAATTTTGCCCCTTTTCTGGGAGATGATTGCTTATGGGCGAAGAAAACCAAGTCTGAACCTCTTCGGGGCTTCACCGATGACTCGATTTCTGTCCCTCCAGAATCTCGAAAATCAGCCTACCAGAAGGCTAGCATGCTAGATCTCATGTTAGGACAAATTGCCAATTTTTGTCCTGTCATTTCTCGGAATTCTATCGTGAAGAATGCCACCTCTCTCAATGACATTTGGGGCAAAATACGGCTACACTACGGCTTCCAGAGCACAGGTGCCCACTTTCTAGACTTTACCGACATCAAGCTTGAGCCCGACGAGCGACCCGAAGACCTCTTCCAGAGGCTCGTAGCCTTTGTTGAGGACAACCTGCTTACTGTCACTGGCGGTATCTCACACAATGGTGACCGCGTGAAAGAAGACGAGGAGCTTACCCCCACAATACAGAATTTCATTGTCCTTCACTGGCTCCAGCTGATTAACTCAGAACTCCCCCGCCTTGTGAAGCAGCGATATGGAACAGAGCTACGCTCGAGGACTTTAGCCTCATTAAAGCCCGAAATTTCACAGGCCCTCGACAGCCTATTGGACGAAATTCACACCTCGGAGAGCTCTCGCGCAATGCGCACCCTGACATCTCCTCCCCTGCGTTCTCAGCGCCCTGCCATGCCGCTTGGTCGCCGTAACCCACAGCCCCGCACCCGCACCCCCCAGCGCACCAGTAGATATTGTCCACTTTGTCGTGAAGCGCACCGCCCAGACAATCACTATCTAAGCGCGTGCACATACCTCCCTGAGCAGGATAGGCGTTTTATCGCTAAGGCACGTCAAGTTGCGAACATTTTTGGATCTGATGAGGAGATTTGTACCAGGTAGAACAAGTTCACTTGTCAGAGGCTGATCCGGTCAAGGATGATAGCGATAGTACATCCCTGGCTCTGCGTGTCCAGGTTCGCCAGTCTCCTTACTTTGACGTGTTTTGTGGCCATCAGGTTGTGCGTGTCACTGTTGACAGTGGGGCTACAGGCAACATGATTAAGACCTCCACGGTGCAGTCCATCCATGGTGTCATCAATCCTAGTTCTCAGTCTGCCCACCAGGCTGATGGGTCTTCCCCTCTTGATGTTGTTGGTGAGACAAAGCTCACTTTCACCCGTGATGGTAAAGAGTTCGTTTTCGAGGGCCTTGTCATTGACAATCTCGATGTAGATGTCTTCGCCGGCACGCCATTTATGGAACACAATGACATCTCAGTTCGCCCAGCTAAGCGTCAGGTTTGCATTGGTGATGACATATTTATTCCATATGGGTCCCGTAAGCCTCTTGACAGTTCGTCACATGCTATCCGCCGCGCACATGTCTTACGTGCTCCCCCTCAATCCACGGTGTTGTGGCCTGGTGATTTTCTTGAGGTCTCCCTTCCCAGCGAACTTTCGCCATATGAGACACTTGCCCTTGAGCCCCGAGTTATAGATCAGAAGTCTATGAACTCCCCTGACCCATCATGGCCCAACCCCTGTGTGGTCTCAAGCGTAGCAGGCAAGGTGCGCATCCCTAATCTCACCCACGAGCCGAAGGTTATTCGTCGGAATGAACACTTCTGCCAGGTACGCCCTGTATATGTGCCGCCTGTACCTCTGTCTGACACCACACCAACCACCATCAAGGATGCTTCTCCGCAGTGTACCACCCCAGGTAGCAAGCCAACGTTGGTCCATCGTTGGACCAACGTTGTCCAATTTTTTTGGCAACGTTGGTCCAACGTTGTCCGGCAACGTTGGACCAACGTTGCTTGTGTACGCCCAACCAACGTTGCTCCAACGTTGGCGAAAACAAAATACCAACGTTGGATCAACGTTGGTCCATCGTTGGAAAATTGTTATTTGTCAACGTTGGACCAACGCTTTTCCAACGTTGATCCAAGGTTGGTATTTTGTATTCGCCAACGTTGGAGCAACGTTGGTTGGGCGTACACAAACGTTGATCCAACGTCAAAGCAACATGTGTCCAACAAGCATCCACCATATTTCCAACAAGCATCCAACATGTCTCCAACAAGCATCCAACATGTCTCCAACAAGCATCCAACATGTCTCTAACATGTCTCCAACAAGCATCCAACGTTGGTCCAGCGTAATTCACCAACATTTATCCAACGTTGGACCAACGTTGGACCAACGTTGGTCCAACGTTGGACCAACGTCTCACCATACTAAAAAAATTAAATTAATATTCATATGGCACGCCTATTGGTGATATCTAGAGCATCCTATCCTATGATTGCTATACCTTACCTTTACCTAAGACTATTCCTATTCCTATTCCTATTCCTATCCATATAGTCCTATTCCTATTCCTACACTCACTACATGTACATCATTCACTCAGCTTTATATAACCTAGCTTCTGTGTTAATATTTGTTTGATGGTTGGTATTTGGATAAAGTTGAATGTTTGGATAAAGTTTTAAGAATTTACATTAATACATCATGGAAACAAACCTTTAGTATGTTTTTGTAGATAAATAACTTACATATATTTCAAATAATGAGTAAATAATAACATTGGATTCATTCTGAACAATCAAATAACACAATAATTAATGCTCTTTGCAGTCAATGATAACCGATCATGAATATTCATGAATAATAACCAACGTTGATCCAACGTTGAACCAACGTTGATCCAACGTTGGAATACATCCTGATTCCAGCAGCTAATTTTAAATCCTTTTATTATGCAAGGGGGTTTTAACCACCTGTGCTACAAGTAAAATAATTGACTTTTCTAACATCAAAGCTAGTGAACAACAGATGTGAAATGTTGGATTCTCGTTGGATTAACGTTTCACCTAAGCTATATAGATCGTTAATCCGTGGAAGCTTAATGTCCAATACCTTTACAATGATGAGTGTTTAATAGTGGATCAAGATTGGAATAGTACCTCATTCCATCAATGAAGTATTTATATACATAATTCAAACAATGCACTATAGCTGTAGCTGTTATGTACTGTTTACTTGTCCTAGGCTACTGTGATTCTGCATATTTCACTACCAATCCATGACAATTTTGCTAGATTCACTGTTTTTGTGTTACACATTTACCTCTAATCAAATGCATGCATACCTTAATTTATCTAGATCATATTCTCGATGAGTATCAATTAAAACCAAAAAAAAGGATTTATTTCATTGAATTGACAGCAAATTATGTCAAAGAACGATAGCAGTATGTATGGCCGAGTTGTCCGGCACCCTCGACAGACTCATGCACGCCAGCACTCTCGGCGTAGAAATGGCAGCTGATACTCACGGTCGTTCTTCTGATGCAGTGTCTCTCGATCCTAGCAGTGTCCTCCCTGAACGCACTCGTCATGAGTTCCAGTCCCTTCATGCTGAATTTGACGATGTTTTCGACCCTGCCTTCAAGGGGTATAACGGTGCTGTTGGCCCATTTGAAGCTGTTGTCAACATGGGGCCTGTTCAGCCCCCTCAGCGCAAAGGTCGGCTACCCCTCTATTCACGTAGCTCCTTGGTTGATCTTCAGGAGAGATTTGATGCACTTGAGAAACAAGGTGTATTTGCCCGCCCTGAGGATGTAGGAATATCCGTGGAATACCTGAATCCATCCTTTCTGGTGAAGAAAGCCAATGGAGGCTTTCGCCTTGTCACCGCCTTCGCTGACGTTGGGCGATATGTTAAGCCTCAGCCCTCCCTCATGCCCGATGTCGATTCCACACTTCGAAAAATTGGCCAGTGGAAACACATCATTGCCACGGACCTCAGTAACGCCTTTTACCAGATTCCCCTGTCAAAGGCATCAATGAAGTATTGTGGTGTTGCAACACCCTACCGTGGAGTACGCGTGTACACTCGTTGTGCTATGGGTATGCCAGGCTCTGAAACTGCACTTGAAGAGCTCATGTGCCGTGTTCTTGGAGATTTACTCCTTGAGGGTATCGTCGTGAAACTTGCCGATGATCTGTTCTGTGGTGGTGAGACTCCCGAAGAGCTCCTGAAGAATTGGGCCCGTGTCCTACATGCCCTCCGCCAGTTTGGGTTGCACCTCTCAGCATCCAAGACAGTCGTTTGCCCAGAATCCACGACAATCCTGGGTTGGATCTGGTCACGGGGAACATTGCACGCTAGTCCTCACCGCGTTGCCGCCCTCGCCATATGCTCCCCCCCCCCCCCCCCGACATCAGTCAAAGGCATGCGTTCCTTCATTGGGGCATACAAAATGCTTGCACGCGTCCTCCCACACTGCGCGTCGTTCCTCACTCCACTCGACACTGTAGTTGCAGGCCGCCAGTCAAGCGATCGTATCTCCTGGACAGACGACCTTCGTACAGCCTTCAAGACAGCGCAGGATGCCTTGGCAGCCCCCCGCACCATCACCCTTCCCCGGCCCTCTGACCAGCTCTGGATCGTCACAGATGGTGCTGTCAAGAAGCAGGGTATTGGCGCTACTTTGTAGGTCACCAGACAGGACAAACCTAGAGTTGCAGGTTTTTTTCAGTTGCAAGCTTCGTGATAGACAGGTCACATGGCTACCGTGTGAGATCGAAGCCCTTTCCATCGCTGCCGCCTGCAAACATTTTAGCCCCTACATCATCCAGTCGCAACACCGCGCATGCGTTCTCACTGACAGCAAACCTTGCGTACAAGCCTTCGAGAAACTCTGTAGGGGTGAGTTCTCTGCCAGCCCGCGTGTGTCAACATTCTTATCAACTGTCAGTAGGTTCCAATGCTCTGTTCGACATCTTGCTGGTTCCGCCAACGTTCCATCAGACTTCGCTAGCAGGAATGCCTCTGAGTGCTCAGACCCCACATGCCAGATATGCCTCTTCATCCGCCAGACGGAGGACTCTGTCGTCAACCGTATTACCCCGCAGGATGTCCTCAGTGGTCAGCGGAAGCTGCCTTTCACTTCCAGACCAGCTTGGCTGAGCATCCAGTCAGAGTGTCAGGATTTGAGGCGTACACATGCTTACCTCCACCAAGGCACTCGGCCCTCCAAGAAGCTCACCAATATACGGGATGTTAAGAGGTATCTCCGCGTCGCAACCATCGCTAAGGATGGGCTCCTGGTTGTTCGCCGCGAACAGGCTCTAGCATCCCCACGCGAATGTATTGTTGTACCTCGTGATGTCCTGGACGGTCTCCTTACATCGCTGCACCTGCAGCTTGAGCACCCAACTCGTCACCAGCTCAAAGCAGTTGTCAATCGTCATTTTTTGGGGCTGGACATGGACTCTGCTCTAACACATGTCACAGCTAAGAGCTGCCACCAGTGTACGTCCCTCCGCAACGTCCCACACACGGTTGACCCTCAGTCCGCTAGTGATCCTCCAGCAGTCGTGGGGACTAGTTTCGCAGCGGATGTTCTCAAACGCTCCAAACAGCTGATCCTTGTGCTTAGGGAATGTGTAACTTCCTACACAGCCACGTGCTTCCTGGATGACGAACGTCGTGATACACTCCGCGACGCTCTTATTCGCCTGTGTGTTGAACTACGTCCACTCGACGGTCCACCTGCCGTCATACGCACTGATTCAGCCCCAGGATTTGCAGCACTCCGCGATGATTCACGCCTCGCCCAGCTTCGGCTTTCGATAGAACTTGGCCATACCAAGAACCCCAACAAGAACCCTGTTGCAGAGAAGGCCATCCGCGAACTGGAGGATGAGATTCTCCGCCATGAACCCACAGGTGGCACAATCACACCTTTGACCTTATCCCTTGTGACCGCTCGCCTCAACAGCCGCCTACGCTCTCGTGGTCTGTCTGCGCGCGAGATGTGGACTCAGCGGGACCAATTCACACACAGTCAGATCCCCTTATCGGATGCAGATCTCATCTCTACCCAGCATGAGCAGCGTCTTGCCAACCACCCTCACAGTGAACGTTCCAAGGCCCCCTCTGGCATAATCTCACGCGATGCTGTCCTCAACGTTGGTGATCTTGTGTACCTCAGGTCTGATCGTAACAAGACCACCGCTCGTCCCCGATATCTCGTTTCCTCTGTTGATGGCGACTGGTGCAATATCCGCAAATTCGTTGGTGCCCAACTCAGGAAGTCTTCCTATCGCGTCAAGATGTCTCAGTGCCTGAAGGTCCCTGTCCCGCCCCCACCGGTGCCCCGGTCACCGCAGATCTGTGAGGACGACGAGCCGGATACATCTCCTGCTGCCGGGCCAGATGTGCCCTCTGAACTTTCCTGGCCTCCGGACTCGGAAGTCCCCTGCATCCCCCTTCATGAGCCCCCTCCCACCTCCGATCCCCCTTCTCAGTTGTTAGTACCCGATTCATCAATCCCTCCCCAGGGGTCCGTCAGTCCTCCTACCACAGCTCCCCGTATTGGACGGCCTCCACGCTCGCGTCACCCCCCAGCTCGGTTTAAGGACTTTACGATGTATTGAACGTTTATGGACTGGTGACATAGTTTTATGGTATCAGTTGTTATTTTCATGGCAGACTAGATCCTCATCGCTATTTCTTGGTCTCCCTTTAGTATTTTTCGTATGTAACTCGCAGGATATTAGCCGATTGGTTTATTTGAACTATCCTTTTTTGTATTTACTTGATTTACATAGTTGCTACATATTGAGTACCAATTGGTTACCCGGCAGGTAGATCCCCCTCAAGTCACATAACGGTTTTTTTTTTCCTTTTTGTATTAGATTCACTGTAGGTATTGTATATATACGAACAGTTATTTTATTACGTGTATGTGTTCATTTATTGCCTGTCATGATTACTCGCTTATGTATATTGTATTGCGCATGGCTCCACACTCGTGTATATTTCACGTTTTATTTTTATTTCCATATATTTTAATATCACTTTGTATTTCAATGCTCAGTTTTTTTTAGTAGCCCGATGAATACATGTATGTACTTCCCTAGGTTGTTTTAGTGTACACTGTATATTTACATTGCCCTTGTTGCGATGACCACGATGCATTTCGCTTATTGTAGATGCCTTTTCTTATTCGGTATTCGGTGACAGGTTATTTCCCTCTCATTAGCTTTTATTTGTTACACAGTTCGGTTTGCTGATGTCAGAAATAGAAATTGTACTCATATGTCTTATTAATATTTCAAAATGTATAATGCACCTTTAAACTCAGGGCGTAGACCACGAGGGAAAGTGGTCAGGTCAGTGGTAAAATGTTCTGCACATGAGAAACATATAGTTCCTGTGATAAACCTTGATTGATAATATTCAGGGTTACTTATAAAATGATATACATGTACATATTAAATGTTTGGTTAGCTGTCTGGGTAATAAATAGGTATAATATGATTTTATGCATTTTGCAATGACAAAATTATTATGATGAGGTCATTCCTTTTGCGGAGGAATAATGAAGATGTTGAGGGAGGACCTTAAAATGTTGACTGGTCAGCATGTGACGTGGCCAAAATCACTCCCGTCAAAGAGATTTTCCAGGAGAGACCTGTTCCAGTTTGTTGTATAATTTGTGCTTTTTGAAGAACCATTTAGAGTATTACAGAGGACGGACAGTGTTTCATCGGGGAAGAGATTCGTCTGGACTCAGTGGTAGAAGTCTGAGATCGATTATTTTCCTGAAGTGTCCTGGCTGACTGCAGGGGTTTTCTTTTGTTTAGTTTTGCGTGAATAAAAGATCCGAACACCAAAGACAAAGTCTCCCGAATTACTCATTCGTGTGATGCGAACCCTTATGAACTTAGCACGTTCATACTCTCGTGCCTAATCCACGACATCTTTTTGGTGGCAGCGGTGGGATTCTTTGTCGAAGCCTTGTCTGAACGACATACTCAACCCCTGTAGTCACGGTGCTGTCGACGGGACGTCAGCAGAAATTCTACCTGCCGGAGTAGTGCAGGAGAGGAGCGAGGAAACTAGCGCTGGAAGAGGACTCAGCGTAGAAGAGGACACCCTGCCAGAGTAGTACAGTAGCCAAGCACGGTTCGCGCTGGAGGAGGACACAGCGTAGCCAAGCAAGTTGGACATTCTGTCAGTGAAGCGCGGGTGCAGAGAACTTATCGGACAAAAGAACTATGACTCTTTTTAAATATAAATAATACAAGTAAATTGTCTGCTAAGTTTGACTTAAAGGTGCGGTTGAAATTGAATGGTAGTGGTTTTAGAGTACTACAAGTATATAATCAACCGTTTCAAGTTACTTTATTCTTATAGCAAAATTCAAATAGTAACTCGGTGGTTTAAAGTGGCATTCACATATTTGCAGTTAAATTGTTCCTTGTGTGAGGATCTGTTTCCCTCCACTTCTAATCAATTGCTCCTCAGGGTTGATACAGGAACATGCCGGAGACAGATGGAGGACAAGCAATGGCGGACATGCTCAAGGCCCTCACCTCAACGTTGCAGGGGCTGAGCGTCCACTCGGCACCACCAGCACTGAAGCTAGTTAAGTTCAAGGGGACACCACAGTCACCAGGCGACCTATCTCTGTCAGAATGGTTGGAGGACTTTGACAACTATGCCTCAAGATACGGCTTGCAAGGTAAGAAAAAAGCCCAATTTTTGCTAGAGCATTTAGCAGGACCTGCCAAGGAGGAGATCCTCTGCAGGGATAGTACTATTAGGGAGGATGGTGACAAGATCAAAGATGTTTTGAAGTCCCTATTCGGTACTTCATCTACAGTACCCCAGCTGAGCGCCCTGCTTCACAGCCGTACACAAGAAGAAGGGGAGAGTTTGGCAGACTTCAGCCGGGCCCTGATGCGCCTCCACAGCCGTATGGAGGTAGCGGCAGAGAACCCCGAAGATAAGGACGCCCTAGGGAGGCTGAGGGACCAGTCTCTTAAGGACAGGTTTGTCCGCGGTGCTAGGGAGAGGTGGGTGCAGAGGGAGCTGCGGCGCATCGAGATGGCCTTTAAAGGTAAACCATTCCTTGAAATGCGGGAGGAAGTCCTAGCATTCTTTCAAGACCAAGAAACAGCAACCAAAGGCAACGCGAGGGTCCGAGAGCTGACGGAGGAAGCAGGCGTACATGCGGTGGCTGCATCCCCCCGTAGTACCGAGAAAGATATACGTTCCGAAATGAACGAGCTGAGAAAGGAATTTGCGGCCCTGCGGAGCACCCTACAAGGGATTGGGGGCTCGCCGATAGGGCAACAACGGCGGGACTTTTGTTATAATTGTGGCAAAAGAGGTCACTTGTCATCCAACTGCAGGGACGTGAAACGATGCTTTAAGTGTGGGGAAGAGGGCCACATTAAGTATAACTGCCCCCAGGCATCCGGACCGATGGCTGCAGCTCCGGCAAATCCACCTCCATCTGCACCACCTTCAAATCCACCTCCTACTACACCATACCCGGCTAATGCGCGCAGTGTGGCCTTGAGTTCATCCCAGGCGGTGCAAGAGGATTGGAGGGCTAAGCTTCTCTCTCGGAGCCCTACCGCCATGCTGCAGATAGCCGGAGTGGAACTAGGATGTGTCCTAGACACTGGCGCGGAGACATCCCTGATCCCTGCCTCGGTTTTTGAAGAAAAGCTGCGCCACATTGTAGGGTCAGTAGGGGATGTCGGTACATTCATCTCGGTGGTAGGTGCAAGTGGGGTGGAGATTCCCATCCAGGGCTGTATAGAAGTCCCTATCAAGTTTGGTTCTGATACAATACAGGCGGCATTCTTAATTGTTGATGACCGAGAGAACGCCAGGAAGACGGAGCGTCGACAGGAGTATCCGGTCTTGCTTGGATGCAACGTCCTAAGGGCTATGGTAAAGGACTTTGACCGGGTTTTCAGCCACCACCGGCAATCGACATTAGAGACCCTGGAAACGGACGTCCCATCCACAGTCCGCCTGGCCACCGACGAGGTGATATCACCATTCACGGTTCGGAGAGTCGAATGTAAGGTGGCTGACCAAGAAGAGAATGTCTTCATCACCCCCATACCGATCCGTCCTGATCGGGGACATGAGGCGACGGCCTATGACGGCTGCCATCGTGTGATAGATGGCCGCGTGGAGGTGTTCATTGCCAATCGCACGGAGGAGCCCCTAGTGATAGCTGCCGCTACCGAGATAGCTTCAGCCGTACCACTGGAACTGACGAGAGAAGTCCACCTTGAGGTGGGAGAGGGAGGAGAGAACATCATTGTGGCGGTAGAGGAGGTAATGGTGGAAGCCGATATATCGAAAACAGAGACAGCCTACCAAGACGATGGTAATATCCAAGGAATGGAGAGCACGACAGAGCCGTCCCTCCCAGTTGGGGTAGTGGTGGAAGGCCTGAATCAGACGGAGTTGGAAGCAGCCACCAAACTACTCCAGAAGCATGCACCAGTTTTCTCTACCGGTAGTTTTGACCTTGGTGAGTGCGGAGTCATCCCTCATGAGATAAACGTTTCCGATGGTCCACCAATTCGCCTCCCTTACCGTCGGATCCCACCCCACCTGATGCCCGAAGTCAAAGGCATGCTGCAAGAAATGCTGGACCAGGGGATCATCCGGCACTCCAAGAGCTCGTTTGCCAGCCCCATCGTTCTAGTGAAAAAGAAAGACGGGTCACTTCGATTGTGCATAGACTACCGTCAATTGAATGACCGTACAGTTAAGGATTCCTTTCCGCTCCCGCGAATTGAGGAAACCCTAGAGGCTATGAGTGGCGCAAGACTCTTCTCATCCCTGGACCTAGCTCATGGCTATTTTCAAGTGACGATGCAGCCGGAATCGGTGGAGAAGACGGCATTTCGAGTTCCTTGGGGATTGTACGAGTTCATGAGAATGCCGCAGGGACTCACCAACAGTCCGAGTACATTCCAACGGATCATGGAGTTCATCCTCGGTGACCTTAATCTGTCAAAGGTCATACTTTACCTTGATGACATCTTGGTATTTTCGACCTCCTTTGAGGAACACCTGGAGAGACTGGATTGTGTACTAGAGCGATTGGGGCAGTACGGGATGAAGGTCAAAGGGAAAAAGTGTCAACTGTTCAGAGATGAAGTGCATTATCTCGGCCACGTAGTGTCAGCCTCTGGGGTGGCAGTCGACAGTGAGAAAGTTGAGAAAGTGCGGGATTGGCCGGTCCCAGGGACTTCATCCGAAGTTTCCTCATTTCTTGGGTTGGCTTCCTACTACAGGAGATTTGTTCCCAATTTCTCCGCGATAGCAATGCCTCTCCATGCAGTCGCAGGGGGTAAAACGACAGCCGCGGGGAAGCGACCATTCAAGTGGGGGAGTGAACAACAGAAGGCCTTTGACGAGCTGAAAGCTGTCCTTACCGAAGCACCCGTCCTCATCTACCCCCAGTTCGACCGCCCGTTCGAGATTGAGGTGGACGCATCGTTTCGAGGACTCGGAGCATGTCTTCTACAAAGGGATGACGATGATAAACTGCACCCAATCGCCTTCGCGAGTCGTACACTCAGAGGGGCAGAGAAGAATTACCCGGATCTGTCCAGTTTCAAGGTTGAACTGTTGGCATTAAAGTGGGCAGTGACAGAGAAGTTTGGCCCTTACATCGCGGGATCTCGTTGCATTGTATGGACAGACCATAACCCCCTTGCCCATTTGAAGACTGCTAGGTTGGGAGCAACGGAGATGAGGTGGGTGGCACAACTTGCCCCCCCATGATCTAACCATCAAGTATCGGCCAGGTCGGACCAACCGATGTGCGGATGCACTAAGCAGACGAGCTGACCCCGTAGAGAACGACATGACCAGTGAGGAAGTGTCAACCATGATAGTCGAAGTTGCTGGCTGCCATGTAGTACCCACAGTGAAGGAAGAAGAGACAACGAGCATGGCGAAGACTCCGGTACCGGAGGCAAAGAATGGGTGGCCTAGCGTTTTGCCATCATACACTCCCGAGCAACTGACTACTTTGCAGCAAAATGATCCCGTTTTAGCTGAGGTAGGTGCCATGTATCAGAACGGTTGGAAAAGTGGAGACCCCGTGAGAGAAGATGCACCCGGTATACGCGGATGGATTCGGGAATGGTCCCGCATAGTGGAATGCGACGGTGTACTTTATCGGTCGGCCAACGACGAAGCTACCGGCGACATCAAACAACTACTGGTTCCCGAGAGTCTCAGAACAGTGTTGTTGGAGGCGGCGCATGACAAGTGGGGTCATCAGGGCGTTGGGAGGACCTATAGTCTGCTTCGTAGTCGATGTTTCTGGCCAGGGATTCAGAAGCACATAAAGGAATATGTGCGTAAGTGCTTCCGTTGCGTGACGTCCAAGTCCCGAACGCCACAAGTCAGACCCCCACTGCGACATCTCTTGGCGTTTAAACCACAGGAAATCCTCTTCATAGACTTCCTCAAGCTCGACAGAGGGAAGGGTGGATATGAGGATGTATTGGTGATGTCAGATGCCTACACCAAGTTTGCATGCGCAGTCCCCTGCAAGAACCAGACCGCTCCCATCGTCGCTCAGGCTCTTCGAGAGCATTGGTTTGGCCACTTTGGGGTGCCACTGCGGATACACTCGGACCAGGGAAGGAATTTCGAGAGTGCCCTGGTCAGAGAGATATGCCAGATGTATGGCATTAGGAAATCCCGCACCACCCCCTACCATCCCTCGGGTAATGGGCAGGTCGAGCGGATGAATCAAACCTTGTGTTCGATGCTTAGAGGACTCAACCCGAAAGATAGGAGACGATGGCCGGAGCTGATTACCCATGTAGTGTTCATGTATAACACTACACCACATCGAGTGACCGGGGTCAGCCCATACTTCCTCATGTTCGGTAGGAAGCCCGAAGTGCCCCTGGATCAACTGCTCTCAAGGACACACGGTGACTGGTCAGAGGACTACGTGAAGACCCAGGCGCTCCTGATGGAACGGGCACACCAAGTCGTATCCGCTAGATTGAGAGCAGCCGCTCAGCGAGAAGAGGAGAGGTACGCGAAGTTGGCGTCATCGACAGAGGAGGTGAATATTGGGGACCATGTGCTCCTCAAGCGCCAGGCATTCCGGGACCGGCACAAGTTGGAAAACAAGTACAGTGAGGTGCCATATGTAGTCGTTGGCAAGAACGAGAACTTCAATCTCTACCAAGTCCGTCCGGCAAACGGAGGTGAATCAAAGTGGGTCAACCGGAGACGGATTATATGCGACCCTAGAGAGCCCATCGATGTAGATAGGGACGATCAAGAGGACCCGATCGACCCTCTGCCCGGAGCCTTATTGAGCGAGGAATCGACCCACGAGGAGTCTGATGGAGAAAGTGATGCCGAATACGACCATATAGCCTTCCATGTACCAAGGGAATGGGAAATGGAAGGGGTCGATCAACTTAGAAGATCATCACGATCGTCCCGAGGTGTAAACCGAAATCCGGCCCGTCTCCCAACTTCGGTCCTTACCGGACTGCCTATGCCTTAAATTCTCACATGAGTATTGGTACATGTAGTGTTATAAATGTTCTGTGACACTTAACTGGTTGGTTCTAATTGTAATTGAATGTTCATTGAAGAAATTATGTGAAATGAAAATTGCGACCTCTAGAATGTTTTCGTAATCGTTAACGATCGATTTTGATTTTAACGATATATTGTCTGGCTAGCAATATCTTGACTCTTTTTTTTAGTATATGAGATGCTTCATAAATATGTTCTCTTTTAAAGCAAAAGAGGTTTTGGAGTGATTGTTGATGATACACCGGTGTCGGTTACTACAATTCAGTTTGACCAGAATGCGACTATCCATTTATGAGTTCACGTGATTGCTGGTGATGGAAAGGCTCCTAGAATTATATTCTTTGAGTAAGATGCACAATTATTGTGGATTTTAGGTGTAACTGTGTTGCAATTATTTTTGTTGTCGAGGCGACAACAAAATTTAGCGGGGAAGATGTCAGAAATAGAAATTGTACTCATATGTCTTATTAATATTTCAAAATGTATAATGCACCTTTAAACTCAGGGCGTAGACCACGAGGGAAAGTGGTCAGGTCAGTGGTAAAATGTTCTGCACATGAGAAACATATAGTTCCTGTGATAAACCTTGATTGATAATATTCAGGGTTACTTATAAAATGATATACATGTACATATTAAATGTTTGGTTAGCTGTCTGGGTAATAAATAGGTATAATATGATTTTATGCATTTTGCAATGACAAAATTATTATGATGAGGTCATTCCTTTTGCGGAGGAATAATGAAGATGTTGAGGGAGGACCTTAAAATGTTGACTGGTCAGCATGTGACGTGGCCAAAATCACTCCCGTCAAAGAGATTTTCCAGGAGAGACCTGTTCCAGTTTGTTGTATAATTTGTGCTTTTTGAAGAACCATTTAGAGTATTACAGAGGACGGACAGTGTTTCATCGGGGAAGAGTGAGTTTTGTCATTATTATCTTATATTTCTTGTCTAGAATTATGCATTGTTAGTGGTGTAATAATATCGATTTATAGAACCTGTTTTGGGTGATGGAGATGAAAATTGTACCAGTGAGAAATATACCACTACTGTACGGAGTGAAAGTTATGCTATCCTAGTCTGAGTTCCAGACTCTTTACCAAAAGTATGGTAAAGGTACTATCGTTATAATAGCTCTGTTTGTTGTACATAATAATTAATACTTGTATTTGCGTTCAGTTGAAGAGGTATTATTCTGTTTAATATGTATGAAGGCGTGATTTGGGGGAATATATATGATTATAAATATACCATGCGGACGACGATGATTCGGAGTTGATGGTGAAAGACTAATACTGAGTTGGTCACTCGTACCAGAACTTCTATCGTATCGTGTGTCCGAAAAGACTGCACATTATTCATGCCCTTGGTCAGCATAACAGGTGGGGGTTCGGCCTCTCTGATGGGGCAGGGCTGGATTGGGAAAAGAGAAAGTTCTCTTTTTAGTGAAGGTCACTTGAAGATTTTCGCAGTACTTTATGTATTTTTCTCTTTCTAAAAAGAGGAAAACTGATTATTCTCTCTTTCGAAAAGAGGGGCACTAAGTTAACCCGTTGAATATTAATTGCTCTTGGAATGATATATACATTGTGCATGTTTAGTGGAGTATGTTGGGGACCGATATTGAATATCTTAAATGCACTGTGCTTTGTTTTAGAGCTGCTAAATTGAATTGAAACAAGCATAAGATGTTAAAAGTAAATGGTAAAATGGAAAGTGGGTAAACCTGTAAATATGGTCAACTGTCTATTAGTTACATTTGTAATGTTGTGAGTGAAACTTTTGTAGAATAGATGGTGTGGTTTTATGGTATAAGAATTAGTTCACAAAGTAGTAAAATAGTTGTATGCATTGTATATATATGTTGTATGCGTTTTGGACAAGTATTATTATAAATTGAACCTTACTTTTCAGGATTCGTCTGGACTCAGTGGTAGAAGTCTGAGATCGATTATTTTCCTGAAGTGTCCTGGCTGACTGCAGGTACTATTTGATTATATGATACAATGATTTTATTCTGTAAAACCACATTGTATAATGGACAGTTTTTACAGTGGTTTATATTTTATTTGGGCTTAACTGTAGGGATATCAGTCTACATATAGATTCTTACTTTTATGACGTAATTAACATTGTTTATTTGTTAGGAAATGTTGTAATAATTTAATAACGGTTAATGGGAAATTAAATTATAGTCGATGAGATTGTTAGCATGTTCTTGCAACCTGCAATAAGTGGAAGTTATACAATATACATTAGTTTTATTATTTGATCTTTGAACGCTATGGATGGGTTGGTCGGTCGTATAAGGTGAAAGCTGTTTTATACGTACTGGATCTTTGTTTAAATGTTGTAAATAACTGTTTGGTATCATGATATGATTTAGATAATTATTACTTTTGTGTTGTTCTTGTTGAGTTGGGAATTGGAAATCGAAGTTCGTTGGTACACGTTTTGATCATGTAAGACAGGTGTTAGGGTTGGTGATAATTACAGATATTCCTTTTGGTTGAGTAAGGATAGAAGGTAGGATATACAAAACTTGAAATAAGGCTTTGTTTTAAGTTATTTTACTGTTTATGCATAATGATGTTCGATTTTATGTGACGATTCGCTTTGTTTGTTTTGTTTATCTCCATGCATCTACAGGGGTTTTCTTTTGTTTAGTTTTGCGTGAATAAAAGATCCGAACACCAAAGACAAAGTCTCCCGAATTACTCATTCGTGTGATGCGAACCCTTATGAACTTAGCACGTTCATACTCTCATGCCCAATCCACGACACTATTGTATTATGCTTGCATTTTTGTACACATGTAATTGTTGATTTGTCTATAGCCTATAGGGCATTTGCCAATCCATTTTATTGTTAGTTTATTGTATGCTGGCGCTTGTTACTGTCGTCATATTATTGTCAGTCGATTCGCTTTCGTTTTCAATTTTGGTGCAGCAAGGTGCGTGAACTTATTTTTTTATTTTTGTTAGTTATGATTGTAAAACTTAATGCAGCCCCTTTTTGCCCATATTGATTAGATTTGGTTGTATATTATGTAGCTTTTATTTCTTCTTGATTGTCACCATCCCCTTTTTTTTTGGTAGATGAAAAGTCGGATAGGCAGTATGCATATTAGGTTTTTAATGTTTATTTTATTCCATAGTGCCCTTTCAATTTATATACAGAGTTATAAGATTTGTTTTTATACAATGTTTTGGTAATAGTAGTGTATGCATAGTTTTAGGTACATCTTATGTTTACATGTGATTGCAAATAGTTTTATAATAGTAGGTTTAGTACATAGGAATTGTATCGTCTTAATTACGATGCAATGTTGTTAGTAGGCAAGAGTTTAACTTTATAGTTTTAGATAATGTTTTGGACTTGTTTGTGTTTATGAAGCAAAGAATGGAGAAAGGAAGAAAAGTGATCACGCCAGTGTTATGGTTATTCTTAATTGCCCAGTGTTGTTATCGTTTATATATGCATAGCGCCATCTGTGGCGAGTGTACGCCTGGTTACCGTGTCATTGACTTCGGTTGGATTGCCTCATCTTGGTCGGCTGGAATCGCCGTTAATAAATGGTTGTGCTACCCAAATGAACCCCAACTAGTGTCTCTTTTATTGCGCTTGTTGACTAGACTTGAATTGATTACAATACTATCAGCAAGAGGGTCATCCAAGTATGAAGGAACATGACACCATCAAAGAACACCCATTTCCCACATAAGGTAGATATCAGGAAACAAAATGCATTATCTGGATTAGTATGCTCTATAGCTCTGCCCTGTCAAATAGCACGAGTGGGGAGAGAGTGCTAGGTATTTAGATGAGGCCCCCCACTTCCATGCCCCCCACAGATACTAGAAACCCATATTACTGCACTCTAAGTCATCAAAATCTGACTTAATGGGAATTCAAGTTACAGTTACTAAGGAGTATATAAGAGAATATATTGATTTACATGACATAGGGGTGCTGCACAAAGAGTTGCGATCGATAGTAAAGATGCAACTATACTGCAAGTCAGAAAATATGCACATTTGAACCAATCAGATTTGCGCATTTAGTCACATGATTTGACTTGCAATTGATTGCAACTCATTGTCATGGTCAAAGCCAAGACATCATCAACTTAATGACAGTTAGTATGATTAATGTATCATGTTCAAATAATTGTGTTCCATCTACATTTTGTGTTCTGTATTCTATAATTGACACCGTCAGTGATGTGACAATTTTGTAAAATTAAAAGATACCTCTAAGAAGAACTAATGTTGTATGGAATGATTGGCCATTTTTGTTATTGTAAAGATTAGATACGTGTATGTGAGAAGAAACGTGATTGAGATAGAAAATTCTTGTTTTGTTTGCATTGTCTCACTTTGAACGTCAGCAAAGCTTCTACAAAAACAAATTTAAATCCACACCAACAAATCCTTCATGAAAGTCAGTCTGTTATTCGTGATCACCCTTTTCAGGTTTTAATATGTACCGTTTTCACATCATATTCCAGGGTAAAGAACAAAACTCATGAAATTGAAATCCAACAAAGAGAAATGACACAATTACATGTATAGTATATTGGAGTACATGTACATGCAATTCATCCTGCACTAGATTCATGTAAGAGCAGCATATCAGTTGTACGTACGAATAAGTTCTACGAAAAATTATAAAAGAAACTTTAAGATTAATCTGAATTAACTTGCCCTCGACTATTTGTAATTTATTTCAAAAGTATATGCCTACATATTATGCATGTGCAGTTTATAGGAATTATCATTTAACCAAAATATTCAAACATTCAAATAATTCTTATGCCTCGGCCAATGAAGTGGCCCGAATTCTCATCAGTGGCTCAACTTTAGTCTGTGCTAAAAAGACGGACATTATTATTAGCAACAGGTTAAACCGTTTCACACCTGTGACATTCACTAGCCCATTGATGGTAGTCATGTGCTACCGGAGACAGCCTAATTGTTTCTTTTCATTATCCATCAATCCCTCTAGTTTAACTGAGGCAGTAGATCAGAGGATCGCTTGGAATTTGAATCGTAGTGTAGTCAGTCACCAGTAATACAATGCTGTGGATCATCCAGGATATTATATTACTGGTGATGACTGGTTATACTATAAATGAAATGTCAAGCCACCTTTTGTCCTGATTCCTAATATGCATAGAGGGATTGATGGATAATGAAAAGAAACATTTAGACTGTCTCCCGGTGGCACATGACTGCCATCAATGGGCTAGTGAGCTGTCAAAGGTGTGAAACAATTTAACCTGTTGCTAGTAATATACATCTTTTTAGCCCAGACTAAAGTTGAGCCACTGATGAGAATTCGGGCCATTATGTTTCATCATTTTTGACTGTGTGCAGTCGAAGAACCATCTAGTTGCATTTCATTTGTCATGTAAACACATACATTATACTAGTTTTACCAGTTACATTCACAAAGAAGCAAACAAGAAACAGATCGAGCGAAAGTACCAAATCAATGAGATGCTAATAAAAGAATCAAGTCTTATACTTGGTGCTGCCTGGGACCATTATACATTTGTAAAGAATGCAACCCTAGCTTAAAGGGGTAGTTCAGTTTTTGTATAGAGGGTGCTGCACGAAATAATCTTTTTGTGAAATAATGAAAAACTGAGTGTAAAATTTGAAAGAGCATACAATTTTAATGGCAGAATAAACTTTATTTGATCAAAATCGGTTCAGAAACGGCTGAAATATCAATAAATCTATCCGATCGTAAAAAATCTTGGGCCCAGATAAATTTGATGATTTTTTATTTTATTTTTAAAATGCTTACACTTTTTCACAAATTTTCAAAAGAGGTTTTAAAATAGTTGTTGATGATCTCTCTATTTAATCATTATTTCAACAGAACATCACATGCATAATTTTGTATGAAGAATGTTTGAAACCAGTGCTTTTTTAGAGAGCACCCTCTTGTGTTTTAATGGCTCTTTTTGAATGATAACAGGCTTTTTATTTAGTCGTTTGTAATTTGCTATACATTTCGAGCATGGTGGAGTTATAACTATTAGTTTGTAGTGTTATTGTGCAGGTTTTGGTTACTAAAGCTCAGCCTTACCAAAACTGTACTACCCCTTTAACAATATAAAGGAGATAACGTAATGTAATAACACAGTAAAGCACAATAAATTTTATTTCAGTTTGAGTCAAAAGTAATGTAATAATTATATTTATTACCTTCTACACAATTGTAAAAAACAAACCATGATGTAAAGTAGAATAGTATCTATTTCAGTTCTAGAAAAAAAGTATGTTATTAAGACAACATTTCTGTGAAGCACAAATGTCTGGATCACGATTAACTAGATAAGAGCTGATGTCGTGCCGCCCTCTATTGGTAGGCGTACACCAGTGATCATGGCACTCTTGTCGCTCAGCAGAAACAGCACTGGGTTCACCACATCTTCAATCTCTGCAATATGAAATGAAACTAAATAAAATTGAATTTATTTACCAATCAAAAATATTGTTTACAAAATAATAACATAAATCACATGATAATTAAAATTGATATGCTATAACTGTTAGTAAATGAGGACCAGCAATTGTAGCAAAGCCAGCTAGTCGAGGCCAGTCCTTTCACAATTATCACAACAATGTTTCAAATAGTAAAAAATAAGAAAAATAATTTACAACGTATAAATATCAACAAAGCAAAGGCAGGGTTTAAATGCAAAAATCGATATAGCCCTTTTTTTTCTTCACCAATTCAAGATTATTGCAATAAAGCCTGATGAAGAACAATGAAAATAATCAGAAAATGTAGGATACTTTTAATCATATTTTCAAAAGTAATTAGTATTGAAAATAATATCGCTAGTGATATTCGTTTGTCTTGCAATGTATGGTCAACAAGAGATCTAAAAGATCACAACGTTTTGTGCGTCGCTGTAACACTTAGGTGATACAATCTACTGTAAGCAAGCGTGTTTTATACCCTGCAGTAGGCTCCAACGCGCTATCCCACATGAGCGAGTACGCTCCTAATTGGTCAATAACGGACAAGGCCTATTGGCCGACGCACACGGGTGCTCAACCTTTACACGTTATGGTAATAGGGAGGCAGTCAAAGTAGCAGTCTTACCCAGGAACCTTCCCAGAGGAATCGTAGCCTTCATCCGGTCTGTGCGTTCCCCTGGAGGCCAGAACACCTTAGCGAGCTCTGTCAGCGCAACCGTCGGATTAACACAGTTCACTCGGATCTGTTAAATTGTAATGAGAATGATGATTATAATTATAGGAGGAGGAGGAGGAGGAGGAGGAGGGGATGATGATGATGATGATGATGATGATGATGATGATACTATTATGTATAATAGCAATGAGTATGTACTACTACTATTACTATTACTACATGTGTATTACTACTGCTGCTGCTGCTGCTGCTGCTGCTGCTGCTACTACTACTACTACTACTACTACTACTACTACTACTACTACTACTACTACTACTACTACTACTACTACTACTATTACTACTACTAATGTATTATACTACTACTAATAATAATAACTAAAGAAACCATCCTTGCTAGACCTATCTGGGTTTTTATACATAATTATGAATGAAGCATGATCAATAACAAACAATTATATCTTTAAATTACATTGGATAGACAGGCTGTATCTCACGTTATGGATCGATGTACCTCATATACAGACATATAATAATAAATAATAATAATATATAACATTTGTATAGCGCTTAATACAATGTTTCTTAGCGTTTTATTATTACCCTTGGTCATCAGGTACAGGTCAAACCCGCACAATTATCTTGCGCACCGTCTCACCTCCCTGGGGAGCATACAAGCCCAGCTGCCCAATGGGCGCTGTAGGCTAATTAACACCCGACCAAGTACCCATTTATACTCCTTGGTAGAGAGCATCAATGTGGATTAATTGTCTTGCTGAAGGACAAACGGAGTGGGCTGGGTTCGAACTCGGGATCTCATCGAGATCGGAAATCGCACGCTCTACCAATCTTGCCACACCACGTCCACAAATGATTTGTATGGCTTTAATTTACCTGATGTTTGCTCAATTCTAGGGCGGCGACCTTGGTGTATGAGTCCACAGCTCCTTTGCTTGCAGCTGCATAATTATATTGTAAGAGATTGTAAAGTTTATAGTGGTCATGATGGTAAGCATGGTAGTTACAGGAATCTAGTAACTTTGTTGACATGTGAAAAAATGTTATTATTTGATATGTCCACTGGGTGTTGTGTGAACATTTCAAGTTAAATGGACGTTATATGGCCGAGTAATGAGCAAAAATGCAAGGTGATATTCACTAACTCATTGCACTCACTTTGTACACGGTTTCGACGACCCAGTGGATAATTTAACATCTGAACACTTCAATCGTAAATATCTTTTTAACGAAAGGGAAATTTGAAAAACCGAAACCTGTCCCATACTTTTATTTTTGATACGAATACCAGGTATGAGGGAACCGCTAGAATTCCAATCAGATTTTGAGGATTTGGACAATGTTACTTAGCCCCTTTAATGTACCAAACGAACAAATAATTCATTCCGTAAATAAACAGAACTAGACGCAGTGCACTCAGGGAGTGCATACCTCCGCCAACACTCGAATTTTGATGTTTGCGTGACCTTGACCGTGCCCTTTAATATTTGACCTTGAATGTTTAATGGGTTCTATTTTAGACGACCACGAAGCTTCTATGAAAAATTGGTTGAAATATCTGTGAAACCATGCAAGAGGAGCTCTACACCAGGGGCGTCGATCACGGGGGGGATGGGGGGGATATATCCCCCCCAATATTTCAGATGGGGGGGATGGCCTGTATTATCATCCCCCCCCCCCCCCCCCCCCAATATTTGGGGTTCCAAAATATATAATAACATTAAAATTAAGGAGCATTGCCCCCTCTCATGAATGGAAGTTGTTACTATAGTCTTCTTTAAACCACTTTTTGATCATGCTAAACTGCCCAAATCCAAAATCTTCCGGGGCTGCGCCCCTGGAACCCCCATTAAGGTTATTCGACCCAGTACCAGCCATGTACTCATTAAATTGTTTTATTCAGGACTTCTCTCTTGGCAAACTTTCAGGCGATCCTGGTCAACTGTGCGTTTGCGCTTCGCTCACTAAAATTGAGCTAACTATTCAATAGTTAATTGTATTTCTGGATATTACAAATCCCAAAGCTTCCGGGGGCTTCGCCCCCTGGACCCCCAATAAGCTTTCCAAGGTGGGTATCCCTTGACTTATCCTATTCAGGGTTCCATCAGGATGATTGCAATCGACAGTATTTATCCATCAGGCTAAAATTCATCCATACTTGGACAGTGCCCTCATCATAACAGGATGCTTGCAATGTGCACTTACCCAGCTAGCCACCTGACGTCGGGCCGATGTCGGAAGTTGGTTGGCAGATGTCGGCATATCGCCGTTGGCTCGAGGTTAAAATGTCCGCCAGCCCAACATCGTCACGACGTCATTTTTGTGATATATTGGCATAACGTCATTTTCCGACAATGGCCCAACATCATGTCATGAGATGATGTTGGGCCATTGTCGGAAAATGACGTTATGCCAATATATCACAAAAATGACGTCGTGACGATGTTGGGCTGGCGGACATTTTAACCTCGAGCCAACGGCGATATGCCGACATCCGCCAACCAACTTCCGACATCGGCCCGACGTCAGGTGGCTAGCTGGGTAATAATCTTCCAATCTCTAAACAGCTAATTCAAAAGCCCGTTAACTAAAGAATAGTTAACTCTATATTTACATATAGACAACATCTTTATATCTGGATATTACAAATCCCAAAGCTTCCGGGGGCTCCGCCCCCTGGACCCCCCAATAAGCTTCCCAATGTGGGTATCCCATGACTGATGCTATTCAGGGTTCCATCAGAATGCTTGCAATATATGTATATATCAGGCTAAAGTTCATATTGGACAAAGCCCAGCTCATAACATGATGCTTGCTACGTGCACTTAATAATCTATCAATTTCTAAACAGCTGAATTCAAAAGCTTCCACCCTCCCCCCCCCCCCCCCCCCCCCCCTCAGCCATAAAAACCCGGGCACGCTGCTGGGTTGTCGCTTCGCTCCCTCGTCAGCGATGGTCAAAATGACGGATCATCCCCCCCAATGGCGAGAAGAAATCGACGCCCTTGCTCTACACAGTGCCGTCGCATGATCGTACTGATTGGGGGGCACTCTACATATTTCTGTATTCTCTATAGAAATTATTTCCCGATATGTTTTGATTGTTTTGGGCAAATTATTGTGGGGGCATGTGTATTTTCAGAATCGAGTTCAAAGGAGAATAACTTAATTATCACAATTGTTTTGACAAATGGCAACAATGCCTATTTACAAAAAGACAAGAACCTCTCCATGTTTTAATATAGTTATATCATCATAGGCGTACACAGGGGGGAGGAGGGGGGGGTGTTAAGTTATTATGGGTATCGGGTCCACTTGTACGGGTCTCGGGTCCACTTTTACGGGTCTCGAGTCCATCATCGACTATCATAACCAATGGTCTCGGAACCCCCCCCCCCCCCCCCTCCCCCTGAGGACACAACTTAGCCAATGGTCTCAGCCTCGAAATCTTTTGGCGACGGACACCCGCCCCCCCCCCCCCCCCCCCCCACCCCCTTGAAAAAATCATGGGTACGCTAATGATTATCATGATAATCATCAGAGCTCAATTACCATAAATGGAGGCCTCAGTGATCGCCATTAGAGATGTAATGCTCGAGATATTAACCATGGATCCTCCCTGGCCATTCGCAATCATCCCCTTCGATACGATCTGAGAGGGAGGGAAAATAAAATATTACACAAATAATCATCTGTTTCTCTTTATTACGATATTAAATAAACTGATACGAAATCAAAATCAATAAAGAACATTGTCCTATTACGATCTGAAATTACACGGAAATTCAACCCGATATAGTAGTCATGATCATCTAGATTTGTAGGCTTATGCCTAAACCGCTGAGCTAAAACCCCTCATTGATGACAGTTCTTCCCCCAGTGGCGGATCTACGGGGGGGGGGGGGGGGGGGGGGGCGGGGGTGGTAGGGGGTTTAACCCCCCCCCCCCCCCCCGCCCCCGCGGGCTGCCAAGTGAAAATGTATCAGTGAAAAAAGTGAAAAAAAAAATCACTTACAAAATTATTTTGTGCAAAATATACCAAAACTCAACTATCACTTTAACCAAATTTGTTGATCGTGTTATAATTGTATCAGTAAAAGATACCACACTCAACTTTCTATATTATTGCATATTTGCATTTGTAAACGGGCTACCTTTTAATCATTTAATTACTGTCTAGAATTAGAGTGCACTGTTTCCCTATGTCTGGACGGTGTTTTCACAAAGATTCAAAGTAGAACTTAAAGGAGGGGCGCAATCCCGGCTTTGATTCAGCTTTATAGCTTTGAATATTTGCCTTTATTGATATACCGACATTCATTTGTTCTTTTTTAATCCTTAAGTTGGGCAAAAAAGGAAAATTTCATGCACATTTTTGGCTCTTTTTCGCGTCGGCGTTCCATACTCCTAAAAAAAGTAATTTTAGCGGAGCGATGAGCTCATGAGTCATGACGTCACCTGTAGGCAATAACACGGAAGAGCGAGATTGTTTACAACGTGGTTCAATGCAAACACTTTGACTTGCTAGTAATACAAACTCGTATTTGCTTGAAAATTGAGGATTAACTGAAATTGCCTCAGGAATGAATTTTAGCAAGATGCAGGCAACACATCTAAGGAAAGTATAAGCCTGCACCGTTTTCCATAAGGATCCACGTTATGAGGCGGATTTAGAACTCAAAGGTTAAATTAACGAGGGCCGACTGGGAAGGACCTAGCGAGTGTGTGCAGGTCTGCCAGAGTTTCGGAGGGCCGCGCGGCAAGACAGGTTATGCTCTCGCGTGCTAGCTGCCGCGCCAACTACCTATGTATTACAAGTTCTGAAAAAGTAACGAAAATGCAAGATTATTACGATCAGCACCTATTCTAGACTATTTCTTAATTTACTTACATGTTTGCATGGCTTTTCAAACAAACATACAAGAACGATTACCTTAGATGGACAAATCTATCACTTTCGTGGCCTCTTTTGACAATGTTTTATTGTTTTTTTTTCTCTGTCGGCATTAGATGTCGGCATTCTAATGCCGACAGAGAAGAAAAACAATAAATGAACTGAACTTAGCGCTCTTTTGTAGTTTTTGTTGTTAATTTGCAAACGGCGTAGACTACGTGTATGATATCGATGCCCAGAAATGATTGACTATGTTCAACCTCCCGCACGCTCGCCAACGACTTGAGTTTTGGATTTGTTTATTTCGGGGAAAAGTAATATTTTGCTCAAAACTGAGGTAATTCTGAATGTTCTTGATAATATATTTCCGTAAATATTGTTTAAATAGATTCCATCAAAGCAATGATGCTTGTCATTTTATTGCCGCATAAATAGATGAATTTGAGTGCGAAACACCGCATTTGTTGTACACCATGTTTTGAGACGTGATCGGATGAAGCCGCCACTTATTATGGTTAGGCTAGGCCTGGGCTAGCCGCAGCGCTCGTGCGTGCTGATGGCCGGAAGACCTGTCTGCGAGGGGGCTGGGTATACGACTTGCTATAATCATATCGGAGACTTCCTCGAAGCGATTTTAGAGTGAGTATGCGCCTTTATTTGGCAATTATATTTGTTGTATTTGTGGAGACAAATAATGAAATAAGAATTATAATAATGGTGTCTGCAATCAAGGGCGTCGATCTGTCATTGATACCCATTGATCAGGGGGGGATGATCCATTCATCCATCCCCCCTGATGAATGGGTATTACGTAAGTATCGACGCCCATGTCTGCAATTATGGGGATATTGTCATGAATTTGCTCAGCCACGCTCAACAAATCTGTTCGGTTGCACCTCTATCACTTCCATTCCATTTTGGCTGCCGACGCACAATTTGGAATTTTTATCTTCAGGAACTGTCAATTCAAAACTCGATTCTGACTCTGATCCAGATCTTTCGTCTAATTCACGCTCACTGTTAGAATCAGATGAATCTGGGTGTGGATTCCTCCATAATTATAAACTCAAACAAATGTATGTAGATATTGAAAAAAATCGAAATAATATCTCTCTGTCAATGTGATTAGATGCGCTCAGCGTGTACGTCTATGGCAATTAGAGTATCGGGGATCCTGTGATTGCCTGCAGATGACGTCACAACTATGACGTCAATTTTCTTCGCCCGAACTCAATTTTTTGGGGGGGGGGCACTTTCAAAGTAAATTTTCAGGTCCTCATATCATTTATAAATAATTTTCCAAGTGCAAAACAGTTGTTTTATTCGAAATCTACATGTAAGTGGCTTTCTGAAGGGCTAAAATGCCATTTTTCAGCTCGATTTTCTTGACATCCCATACCTTTAACTCTAATATGGACTTAACAGTTATGGAAAGCCATTTGTAGCCTTGAAATATAACATATTCAAAAGCAAACAAATTGCAAGTATTTGAAACTTCCAACTAAAATATGTATCACTTATTTTAAGGTTCCTTGATAATACAAAATTTTACTGATTTTATCCGACTTTATGCCTTTTCAAAAGAACTTTTTTCAAAAAAAATGTTCAAAGTAACTAATATCTTTCCATAATAGTTAGGTACAACTATATAAGAATTAAAGGGGTAGTACAGTTTTGGTAAGGCTGAACTTTAGTAACCAAACCTGGACAGTAACATTATAAACTAATAGTTATAACTCCACCATGCTCGAAAGGTATACAAAATTACAAACGACTAAGTAAAAAGCCCGTTATCGTTCAAAAAGAGCCATTAAAACACAAGAGGGCGCTTTCTAAAAAGGCATTGGTTTCAACCATTTTTCATACAAAATTATGCATGTGATGTTTTATTGAAATAATGATTAAATAGAGAGATCATCAACAACTATTTAAAAAATGCTTTTGACAATTTTTGAAAAAGTGCAAGCATTTTGTTTATTTTTTGAAAAAAATCATCTAATTATTTGGGCCCCAAATAATTATTTGATCAGATATATTTATTGATATTTCAGCCGTTTCTAGGTCGATTTTGACCAAATAAAGTTTATTCTGCCATTAAAATTGCATGTTCTCTCAAATTCGACACTCAGTTTTTCACTACCTCACAACAAAATTGTGATGTGCAGCGCCCTCTCTACCAAAACTAAACTACCCCTTTAAGTTCAACTTTAAATCTTTGTAAAACACCCCATGGTGATAACGGAAAACGACAAATATGCATCAATTATTTGAATAGGCAAGTTACAATTTATTTATCTCACTTACCTTTGTAATTTGCATTAGAGCTCTACTATTCACCATCATGACTCTGAAGAAAGAAATGGATATGAATCATAATCATTGTTAGTGTGATTCAAAAAAATATAATCATGTCTAACAGAACATTTATCCTAATACATGATTGTACTATATCTATAAATGACGATGATGATGATGATGACGATGATGATGATGATGATGATGATGATGATGATGATGATGATAATGATGATGATGACGATGATGATATCATCTGATGATGATGATGATGATGATATAGTAATAATAAACGTCAGAATGATATTACTATTAATGATAATCATCCTCATCACAATTATGTTGAAAATAATATAATAGCAATAACAATAACCGGTAAATAAAGCTGAAACACTTACAAAACAAATACAATACATGTAATTTGTTTTTAAATCACAAGGCTTGTGCAAACAGATGTGTTGTCGGCCAGTGGCGGACACAGGGGGGGGCCCAGGGGGGGCCCAGGGGCCCGGCCCCCCCCCCCCCCCCCCGACAGCTTAAAAAAAAATAAAAAATAAAAAATAAAACAAATATTACTAAAGACACTGTCCATAAATTCCTGGTTATCCCTACCCCTACCATTGATAATTATTAATTTCAAGCTCGCTCCGCTCGCAGTCGCATATGTAATATTTCATAACCTCGGGTGTTTATAATATTACCCTTCAAAACGCAATAACATAACACGAATATACCCATACAATAATATTGAAACAAATGGCAATTTTCCGATGTGCAATTGCTAAAATGTTCAGGCTCGCTCAACTCGCATTCGTATTATAATATTCTACAACCTTGGGTGTTTATATATTACCCTTCAAAACGCAATAACATAACACGAATATACCCATACAATAATATTGAAACAAATGGCAATTTTCCGATGTGCAATTGCTAAAATGTTCAGGCTCGCTCAACTCGCATTCGTATTATAATATTCTACAACCTTGGGTGTTTATATATTACCCTTCAAAACGCAATAACATAACACGAATATACCCATACAATAATATTGAAACAAATGGCAATTTTCCGATGTGCAATTGCTAAAATGTTCAGGCTCGCTCAACTCGCATTCGTATTATAATATTCTACAACCTTGGGTGTTTATATATTACCCTTCAAAACGCAATAACATAACACGAATATACCCATACAATAATATTGAAACAAATGGCAATTTTCCAATGTGCAATTGCTAAAATGTTCAGGCTCGCTCAACTCGCATTCGTATTATAATAATCTACAACCTTGGGTGTTTATATATTACCCTTCAAAACGCAATAACATAACACGAATATACCCATACAATAATATTGAAACAAATGGCAATTTTCCGATGTGCAATTGCTAAAATGTTCAGGCTCGCTCAACTCGCATTCGTATTATAATATTCTACAACCTTGGGTGTGTATATATTACCCTTCAAAACGCAATAACATAACACGAATATACCCATACAATAATATTGAAACAAATGGCAATTTTCCGATGTGCAATTGCTAAAATGTTCAGGCTCGCTCAACTCGCATTCGTATTATAATAATCTACAACCTTGGGTGTTTATATATTACCCTTCAAAACGCAATAACATAACACGAATATACCCATACAATAATATTTAAACAAATGGCAATTTTCCGATGTGAAATTGCTAACATTTTAAAGCTCGCTCCGCTTGCATTCGTATATAATTTATATAATATTTTACAACCTCGGTTGTTTATATAATACCCTTCAAAACGCCATAATCATAAACGAATATACCCATACAATAATATTGAAACAAATAGCAATTTTCCGATGTGAAATTGCTAAAATTTTCAAGCTCGCTCCGCTCGAATTCGTGGATTATATAATATTCTAAACAACCTCGGGTGTTTATATATTACCATTTAAAACGCAATAACATCACGAATATACCCATACAATAATATTTAAACAAATGGCAATTTCCGATGTTAAATTGCAAAAAATGTTTAGCTCGCTCCGCTCGCATTCGTATATAATATTCTACAACCTCGGGTGTTTATATATTACCCTTCAAAACGCCATAATCATAAACGAATATACCCATACAATAATATTGAAACAAATCGCAATTTCCGATGTCCAACTGATGAAATTGTCAAGCCCGCTCCGCTCGCAGTCGCATATACAGGGTGGCCCAAAAAAAACGGAACGGGGCACTTCCCAAAATATAATACCACAATGTTTATGTTCATCGGATAGGGTGTCCTTTCCAATGAAAAACGATACCAAGAACAGTAATTTTGGTCAGGTCGTTTTTGTTTAAGGACGCAGTGAGTGAGACCATGTCAGGTTCCGATTTATGTCGATTTCGACCTAGTCAATGCCAGTTTAACCGCACTCCTTGCCCGTAATACCATTCAGCGACCAGGCCCATTCTCTCGGCACACGACTGAGTGCACACTAACAATAGTGCGCGATGCTCAACGATATGAACGGCGGTTCCTGCAATTCATCAAGCGCTGGCTCAATACAAATTGACAAAAAAGAGAACCTGACATGGTGTAACTCACAGGGCCCTAAAACAAAAACTACACGACCAAATTGACTGTTCTTGGTATCGTTGTTCATTTGAAAAGACACTCTATCCGATGGACATAATACATGTGCTACTTTATTTTGGGAAGTGCCCCGTTCCGTTTTTTTTGGGCCACCCTGTATAATATTTTACAACCTCGGGTGTTTATAATTACCCTTCAAAACGCCATATCATAATTCATAAACGAATATACCCATACAATAATATTGAAACAAATAGTTCCGATGTGAAATTGCTAACATTTTCAAGCTCGCTCCGCTCGCATTCGTAGATTATATAATATTCTACAACCTTGGGTGTTTATAGATTACCCTTCAAAACGCAATATCATAACACATAACACGAATATACCTATACAATAATATTGAAACAAATGGCAATTTCCGATGTTAAATTGCTAAAATTTTCAAGCTCGCTCCGCTCGCTCTCATTATTCATATTTATGCAAATTACGTTCAAATAATTAAAGACTATTTTTTTTTTCTTATATCCTTTATTCTTTCTCCTTTTAATTCGGATGAATGGTAAAGAAAAGGTAAAGGTAAAGGTAAAGAAAAAGATGGATGCAAAAATACCTAGCAAAGTATGCACCAAATCCCACCATTTTATCATAAAAATTGCAAAAGCTCCACACCGTGGGAGGGGGGAAACCCCCCTCCCACACCCTCCCCCCTCAGTCATCGCTCCCTCGCGCCGTGGGGTCATCCATACAATTTTGTTTTGGGCCCCCCCCCCCTGGAAAATCCTGTGTCCGCCACTGTTGTCGGCTCATATAATTAACTCCAATATTCAAATTTTCCAACAGAAACGTAGACCTATATAAACCCCTCAAAAAAAGTTCGGAAACTCAAGTTTGATTGATTATATCTATTTTCTTATGAAATCATAATGGTTATATTTGGTATCACTTGAAAGAGTGTGTATACCTCTTTAAAATGATACCAAATTTGTAAGCATCACGAGTACGGGGTATGCGCAGTATATTTGAGAACGGGGGAAGGTCAGAAGTGAAATGTCACAAAATGCGCCAACAAACTTTAGTCGGAAGGTCTGACACTCATATCACGGTCTTTCTCAAGTTCAAATTCTTTCGACGATGAATATCTTGACAGGGAAGAGATGCTGTTGAATACGGTATCAGAAAAGGGCCTGTTTAATTATCTTTCTAATGACACCTCACTTGGAATGATTATGAAAGCCGGGTATGTACAATAAAGGTGAATATTGGGGAGGATCGACAGCAAAATGTAAACAAAATGCATTTGATTGTGTGAAATTGGAGGCGTTGCATCCAAAAACGACTTTTTGTAGAGATATCTTAGTACTTTACTTTACATAATCATTATGAAATTCAACATCATGTTGAAGCGTGTTAATTTGTCAATAAAAAAATGTGTAGTACCTCCACTGACCTCTAAATGTATGGGGCTCAAAATGACACGTTGCAAGGTTTGATAACGTGCTAGCAGGGCATATACGTACGTACACGGTCAAAGAGGGCGCTAATATGCCAGTTCTGGCTAGTTTGCCTACGTGCAGGGAAATTTGATGCATTTTCAATACATTTTCTGTAACGTTTCTATACGTTTTCCTGTAATGCACACACACATGCAGCATAATCATTGCAAATGAGATATCATATTAAAGGTTAATTCATGATCTTTCTTATTGTGCAAAACGTAATGATGATAGAGTTATGAATAATAAAACAATATCTTACCGGAATCTCGAAACAGGAAGCCACGGTCTTACATTCATAGCATTAATACGCCCCCATATCCGGCTTTACTGCACACACCCCAATAGCATAATTATTACAGGTGATACATAATTTTAAGAAAAATAAACATGCTTTCACATGATGCTAAATTTACTGATGATTATGCAATGTAAAACCCCAAAACATCCCCTCCAATAGTCGATTTTCGATGCAACGCCTTCAATTTCACAAAATGATATGCATTTTGCAACATTTTATATTCGACCCTCCCCCATATTCAGCTGTACCATATACTTAACCTGCTAATAAAATTGTTACGGACATAATCGTATTGAAAAGATAGGCAGGTGGGCTTTAAAATGATACCAAATTTGATAGGTTTAAATCATTTGAACGCGCTACAATCTTCGATACAACTTGAGCATTACAAAAATACGACACAAGAGTACAATTTCCCAACTGAATACTCTCGGCCCATTTTTCGACATTTGACTTCTGACCGTCCTCCATTCTACAACGCACTATGTATTATTCCCTGATTTGAAATAATTTACAAATAATGTACCATTTTAAAGGGAAATCATCATGCAATGCAATGACACTAAAAGAAAAAAAATACAATTTGACAATAAGAGTAATATAATCGATCAAAGTTGAGTTTCCGAACTTTTTTTGAGGGGCTTATAATTAATTATACGGGCAATTTGAATTGTAATGTTTGTCGATATGGATATTTCAGCCGTCTCTGAACCGATTTTGACCAAACAAAGATGATTTTATTATTGAAATATTATGCTCTTTCGAATTTTACACTCAGTTTTTCATTACCTCACAAAAAAAAAAAAGTAGTCTAGCGCCCTCTCTACCAAAACTCAACTATCCCTTTAACTGGATGCTAAAGAATGTTATTGTTTTATGCGCGATTTGTTTGAAAACCTATAGCCTACCTGCAGTGGCGTAGCGTGGTCGGACTAATTAGGGTGGGGGGGTAGGGGTGTACGCAACATTTATTGGGGGGCACACCTTCTGTATTTCTTTGTTTTTCACCCCCCCCCCCCCAAAAAAAAAAAAAAAAAAAAAAAAATCCCTTTATGTTACTAATTATTTTTTCAAATGATTGGGGGGCACGCCCCCCCGACCCCCCCCCCCCCCCCCGTCGCTATACTGCCTACCTGTCATATGCCTCAGCTGACATGTCGGTCAATGGTGCACGATGAGCAACTCCAGCATTGTTGACCAGCAGGTCAAACGGAGGCAAGGCGGACAGAACCTCATTGGTTTTATCCCAGTCGGATACATCAAGGCAAATTGTCTCAATACCAGGAACCTGAGAGAGAGATATATACATGAACAGTGTTAGGAATATAATTATATTACGGTTATTTTTGTTTAGATAAAGGGGGACGTGTTTATTTTATTAGTTCATTTATTATTTCTTTTGTTCAATTGCATTCATTCATTCATTCGTTCGTTCGGTCGGTCGGTCAGTCAACCGGTCGTCGGTTGGTTGGTTGGTTGGTTGGTTGGTTGGTTCCCCTTCGTCCGTTCGCAATTAGCTGGTCAATAGTATTAAGAAAATTAAGAAAATGTCAAGATATTTACTTCTTGTTTGAGGGTGTCCAAATCTGCCTGAGTTCTTGTGAGGGCCGTGACGGCCTGCACCACCTTTAGCTAATGCTATAGCAGTAGCTCTCCCGAAACCTATAATTATATACAAATATTGAGAAAGGAATGATTATAGGCCTATACCATTTTTTTTTCAGAATTGCGTAAATTCATCCTGATGTAAATCGCTTAGTAATATATATAATGAAAGATCCCTCGCCCCCCCTAAATTGACGAAGAAAAAACCCCGCAATGAAACACTTATGGAGCTAACTAAACCCCTCAAAAAAAGTTCGTAAACTCAACTTTGATCGATTATATCACTCTTATTGTCATATTGTATTTTTTTACTTTTAGTGTCATTGCAATGGATGATGATTTCCCTTTAAAATGGTACATTATTTGTCATTTATTTCAAATCGGGAATACGCAGTGCGTTTCAGAATAGAGTGACGGTCAGAAGTCAAATGGCACAAAATGGGCCAAAAATACTCAGTAGGGAAATTTGACTCTTGTGTCGTATTTGTTTATGTTCAAGTTGTATCGAAGATTGTAGCGTGTTTAAATGATTTAAACTTATCAAATCTGGTATCATTTTAAAGCCCATGTGTCTATCTTTTCAATACGGTTATGTCCGAAACAACTTTATTAACAGGTTAAGTATGGAACAGCTGAATATGGGGGAGGGCCGAAAGTGAAATGTTGCAAAATGTATTTCATTTTGTGAAATTGAAGGCGTTGCATCGAAAAACGACTATTGGAGATGTTTGGGTTTTACATTGCATAATCATCAGTAAATTTAGCATCATGTGAAAGCATGTTTATTTGTTCTTAAAATGATGTCTCACCTGTAATAATTATGTTATGGGGTGTGTGCAGTAAAACCGGATATAGGGTCTATTAATGCTATGAATTAAGACCGTGGCTTCTTGTTTCAAGATTCCGGTAAGATATTGTTGTATTAATCATAACTCTATCTCATTACGTTTTTGCCACTATCGGAAAGCTCGTTAATTTATCTTTAATATCATATCTCATTTGCAATGATCATGCTGAATGTGAGTGCGCAGTACAGGAAACTCACAAACTTGATGTATTGAAAATGCATCAAAATTCTCTAAACGTACGCAAACTGGCCAGAACTGGCATATTAGCGCCCTCTTTGACCGTGTACCACACATCAAACGGTAGAACATCGACCTTGCAACGTGTCATTTTGAGCCCCATACGTTTAGAGGTACTACACACACCTCAATCACATAACCACTATGAATGGGGCATTATTTTATTGACAAATTAACACGCTTCAACATGATGTTGAATTTCATAATGATTACGGTATGTAAAGTACTAAGATATCCCCACAAAAAGTCGTTTTTGGATGCAACGCCTTCAATTTCACACAATCAAATGCATTTTGTTTACATTTTGCTGTCGATCCTCCCCAATATTCACCTTAATTGTACCTACCCGGCTTTCACAATCATTCCAAGTGATGTGTCATTGGAAGGATAATTAAACGGGCTTTTGTCTGATACCATATTCAACAGTATCTTTTCATTGTCAAGATATTCATCGTCGAAAGAATTTGAACTTGAGAAAGACCGTGATATGGGTGTCAGAACTTCCAACTGAAGTTTGTTGGCGCATTTTGTGACATTTCACTTCTGACATTCCCCCATTCTCAGATATACTGCGCATACCTCGTGCTCGTGATGCTTACGAATTTGGTATCATTTTAAAGGGGTATACACACTCTTTCAAGTGATACCAAATATAACCATTATGATTTCATAAGAAAATAGATATAATCGATCAAACTTGAGTTTCCGAACTTTTTTGATGGGTTTTATATATATATACACACACTCTTTGTGTAGAGTTTGTCAAACCAGTATACAGTTAAAGGGGTAAGGCTGAACTTTAGTAGCCAAAACCTGCACAGTTACATTATAAACTAATAGTAATAACTCCACCATGCTCGAAAGATATACAAAATTACAAACGACTAAGTAAAAAGCCTGTTATCATTCAAAAAGAGCCATTTAAACCCAAGAGGGCGCTTTTTAAAAAGGCATTGGTTTCCACCATTTTTCATACAAAATTATGCATGTGATGTTTTATTGATATAATGATTAAATAGCGAGTTCATCAACAACTATTTTAAAAACGCTTTTGAAAATTTTTGAAAAAGTGCAAGCATTTTTTTATTTTTTTCTAAAAGTCATCTAATTATTTGGGCCCCAAATAATTATTTGATCAGATATATTTATTGATATTTCAGCCGTTTCTGGGTCGATTTTGACCAAATAAAGTTTATTCTGCCATTAAAATTGTATGTTCTCTCAAATTCGACACTCAGTTTTGCATTACCTCACAAAAAAATTGTGATGTGCAGCGCCCTCTCTACCAAAACTAAACTACCCCTAAATATATTACTCATTGCGGATATAGTATCGGAAATAATATCGCTATAGTGATATTCGTTTGTCTCGCAATGTATGGTCAACAAGGAATCTAAAATCTGCTTACAGTAGATTTGTATCACCTGACGAACACAGCGGCGCACGAAACGTGATATTTTAGATTCCTTGTTGACCATACATTGCGAGACAAACGAATATCACAAGCGATATTATTTCCGACAGTATACAGTTATTTCAAAAACATTTTGAAATACGAAAACAAATATATATATATATAAGGTACAAAATGTTAATACAAATATTAAGTCACTGAATCATGACATTATAAAAATAAAAGATGGAAACAAACTAAAGTGATCAGATATATTTATTGATATTTCAGCCGTTTCTGGGTCGATTTTGACCAAATAAAGTTTATTCTGCCATTAAAATTGTATGTTCTCTCAAATTCGACACTCAGTTTTGCATTACCTCACAAAAAAATTGTGATGTGCAGCGCCCTCTCTACCAAAACTAAACTACCCCTAAATATATTACTCATTGCGGATATAGTATCGGAAATAATATCGCTATAGTGATATTCGTTTGTCTCGCAATGTATGGTCAACAAGGAATCTAAAATCTGCTTACAGTAGATTTGTATCACCTGACGAAGTGTTGCAGCGTCGCACGAAACGTGATATTTTAGATTCCTTGTTGACCATACATTGCGAGACAAACGAATATCACAAGCGATATTATTTCCGACAGTATACAGTTATTTCAAAAACATTTTGAAATACGAAAACAAATATATATATATATAAGGTACAAAATGTTAATACAAATATTAAGTCACTGAATCATGACATTATAAAAATAAAAGATGGAATCAAGTGATTAACACACCTTTCCCTGCACCGGTCACTAAAGCCCTTTTACCATCGAAGCGAATATCCATGTTTCAAGTTTGCTTGTTTCCACGAGTCCACGGTAAATGTTAATACCTGGTTATAACATTTCATGCATACACGCCCTTGTCCTTGCATGGTGTGGTACACATTAACAACGAACATCACATACATCTGACTAGTTGATACATTAGTGTGTATGTTGTGCATGTATATGTATATGGTTCGGGTCGTGTACCACTCTTATTACGGTAGAGTTTAAACAAATATGTTAATTTGCCCGTTGGATGCCCTTTGTGGTCCTTTAATTTGTATACTAGCCTAGGTTTCTAGACTCTCTTTTCGTAAATCACCGAGTCCAGGGAATGATCCTGGATGCCCTTTGTGGACCTTTAATTTGTATACTAGACTAGGTTTCTAGACTCTCTTTTCATAAATCGCCAAGTACAGGCCTGGGAATGATCCGGTTAGCTATATTAAAACCCGACCCAGGTCGAAAAAACAGTTGAAACCAGTTAAAACCAGTTGGAAATTCAAATGGTTTTTACTGGTTTTAACTGGCTTCAAACGGTAGCAGTTAAAATTCCCGGTTCCCAGTAAAGATAAATGGACAGATGTGGAAGACCAGTTAAAACCAATAGAAATACCAGTTGAAACCAACTACTTTAACTGGTCCTCATATACTGGTTAATCCCACTGCTGGTTTGTTAATGGTTTCAACTGGGTTTCTTACTGGTCAGCCTAACTGGGTTCTTAATGGATTCTTACTGGATTCTTACTGGTTGTTCCAGTAGATTCCAATTGATTCCAGTTGATTCCAGTGTACCAATTTCCATATTGAAACCAGTTGGCCAACAACTGGTATCAACTGGTACCATTTGGCAACTAATTTTCAACTGTTTTTTCGACCTGGGGACGAATTTGAACACTATAATCTCTCAACGCCTCTCTTCCTCTTCCTCTTCCTCTTCCCTTTTTTTGTTTGTTGTACTACATGTTCATCTTCCTCCCTTCTTTATTGTATTATCTCATTTATTTAATATAGAGTAAATATTGTGTAGGCCTATAGCGATATAATATTATGTTTACGCGTTTTCTTCTCCAATTGATTTGATTTGCTACCTCTAAAGGATTTTTTTTTGCAAGCATGGGGATCCAAATTAGACGGGCGTAGCGTGGTTGGGCTGTTTTTTTTTTTTTTTTTTTTTTTGGGGGGGGTGCATGAAAAATTATTGGGGGCACACCTTATGTATTTCTTTGCTTTGTCAAAAAATGTCCCCTTATGTTTCCTATTGTTTTTTTTCTTCAAATTATTGGGGGCACGTGCCCCCCCCCCCCCCCCCCCCCCCGTTGCTACGCCACTGCGCATTTGAATGTGGCTTATTTGTATTGAGCACTACTCTATACAAATATGTCATATCATTATCATGAAGTTGATCTTTATATATTTGTGCAATGTACACAAAACCATAATGATATAACATATTCATATAGTGCTTGCTTATCATATATATGAGTGTGACATACTGAGATTTTGAACACTACATTCCGTGTTTTGAATACTAACTCCCATGTTTGTGAACTACAATCTGGCTATATAGACACTGTACCTCGTAAATAATCCATACCCTGTACAAACTTAAAGGTACACTTGAGTATTGGTACTTCCCGAAATAACCCTTGACATTAAATTGGTTGGTTTTAATTCCATTTGAAGGTTCATTGAATAAAACATGTGAAATGAGAATCATTCCCGTCCGAATGATCTCATAGCTGTAAAATTTGATTTCAAAATATTTTAGTTATAAGTCTACCCTGCCGGGGACAGCTTGACTTTTTAGAAAAAGACAACAAATGCTTATAGACTTCTTTGAAAAAAATCAAAACAGGTTTTTGAATAGTTGTTGATGATATCTCTATTATATGTAATCATTATTTTTAAAAAAACATCACATGCATGCACAATTTTGTATGCAAAAATTGTTTTAAAAAACTCCAAGGCCCTTCACTACTAGACCTGCTAACTCTGCTCTGTCATACAGTATTATCAATAGGATTATCAATTTATGATTGAGCACAGGGGTGTTGCGAATGGGGTCAGGGGTGTAGATGAGCACCCCCTCTCCCACTCTTCACAGCCCTTCACTACACACCTGCTATAACTCTGCTCAGTCATACAGTATTATCATTAGGGTTAGCAAGATATGATTGGGCACAGGGATGTACATGTAGCAAGTAGAATGAGCCCCACCCTCAATTTAACCCGCTCGGACTTGATGCGAACCAATATATTGGCTCCACTTATCACTAGTTTTGTAGTAAAGGGCTCAACTCGGGTTTGTAACTCAACCGCTTGTAGACTCTGATTCAACCCCTTCGCCAGTGTTATGGTTATTCTGAATTACCCAGTGTTGTTATCGTTTATGCATAGCGCCATCTGTGGCGAGTGTACGCCTGGTTACCGTGTTCATTGACTTCGGTTGGATTGCCTCATCTTGGTCGGCTGGAATCGCCGTTAATAAATGGTTGTGCTACCCAAATGAACCCCAACTAGTGTCTCTTTTATTGCGTGGTGGCAGCGTCGGGAACGGCCCTACCCACTGGATGTAGTTTCACCTGCCCAGAGAGACGATTGAGCTAAGTATCTCTAGTTGACCAACTACATTTTGTTGGTGTAAGTTCATTTCATTTTCTATTGTAGTCCCACCCATTCATTTTCGCGATGGCGTCAGCCCCAAGAGCACCAAAGCAATGGTGCCTAACCAAGCATGAAACGGTGAATTCTTTCGAGAATTGGAGACAGAACCTAATCTATACACTTACTCTAGACTCTAATTTTGCCCCTTTTCTGGGAGATGATTGCTTATGGGCGAAGAAAACCAAGTCTGAACCTCTTCGGGGCTTCACCGATGACTCGATTTCTGTCCCTCCAGAATCTCGAAAATCAGCCTACCAGAAGGCTAGCATGCTAGATCTCATGTTAGGACAAATTGCCAATTTTTGTCCTGTCATTTCTCGGAATTCTATCGTGAAGAATGCCACCTCTCTCAATGACATTTGGGGCAAAATACGGCTACACTACGGCTTCCAGAGCACTTTCTAGACTTTACCGACATCAAGCTTGAGCCCGACGAGCGACCCGAAGACCTCTTCCAGAGGCTCGTAGCCTTTGTTGAGGACAACCTGCTTACTGTCACTGGCGGTATCTCACACAATGGTGACCGCGTGAAAGAAGACGAGGAGCTTACCCCCACAATAGAGAATTTCATTGTCCGTGACTGGCTCCAGCTGATTAACTCAGAACTCCCCCGCCTTGTGAAGCAGCGATATGGGACAGAGCTACGCTCGAGGACTTTAGCCTCATTAAAGCCCGAAATTTCACAGGCCCTCGACAGCCTATTGGACGAAATTCACACCTCGGAGAGCTCTCGCGCAATGCGCACCCTGACATCTCCTCCCCTGCGTTCTCAGCGCCCTGCCATGCCGCGTGGTCGCCGTAACCCACAGCCCCGCACCCGCACCCCCCAGCGCACCAGTAGATATTGTCCACTTTGTCGTGAAGCGCACCGCCCAGACAATCACTATCTAAGCGCGTGCACATACCTCCCTGAGCAGGATAGGCGTTTTATCGCTAAGGCACGTCAAGTTGCGAACATTTTTGGATCTGATGAGGAGATTTGTACCAGGTAGAACAAGTTCACTTGTCAGAGGCTGATCCGGTCAAGGATGATAGCGATAGTACATCCCTGGCTCTGCGTGTCCAGGTTCGCCAGTCTCCTTACTTTGACGTGTTTTGTGGCCATCAAGTTGTGCGTGTCACTGTTGACAGTGGGGCTACAGGCAACATGATTAAGACCTCCACGGTGCAGTCCATCCATGGTGTCATCAATCCTAGTTCTCAGTCTGCCCACCAGGCTGATGGGTCTTCCCCTCTTGATGTTGTTGGTGAGACAAAGCTCACTTTCACCCGTGATGGTAAAGAGTTCGTTTTCGAGGGCCTTGTCATTGACAATCTCGATGTAGATGTCTTCGCCGGCACGCCATTTATGGAACACAATGACATCTCAGTTCGCCCAGCTAAGCGTCAGGTTTGCATTGGTGATGACATATTTATTCCATATGGGTCCCGTAAGCCTCTTGACAGTTCGTCACATGCTATCCGCCGCGCACATGTCTTACGTGCTCCCCCTCAATCCACGGTGTTGTGGCCTGGTGATTTTCTTGAGGTCTCCCTTCCCAGCGAACTTTCGCCATATGAGACACTTGTCCTTGAGCCCCGAGTTATAGATCAGAAGTCTATGAACTCCCCTGACCCATCATGGCCCAACCCCTGTGTGGTCTCAAGCGTAGCAGGCAAGGTGCGCATCCCTAATCTCACCCACGAGCCGAAGGTTATTCGTCGGAATGAACACTTCTGCCAGGTACGCCCTGTATATGTGCCGCCTGTACCTCTGTCTGACACCACACCAACCACCATCAAGGATGCTTCTCCGCAGTGTACCACTCACGGTCGTTCTTCTGATGCAGTGTCTCTCGATCCTAGCAGTGTCCTCCCTGAACGCACTCGTCATGAGTTCCAGTCCCTTCATGCTGAATTTGACGATGTTTTCGACCCTGCCTTCAAGGGGTATAACGGTGCTGTTGGCCCGTTTGAAGCTGTTGTCAACATGGGGCCTGTTCAGCCCCCTCAGCGCAAAGGTCGGCTACCCCTCTACTCACGTAGCTCCTTGGTTGATCTTCAGGAGGGATTTGATGCACTTAAGAAACAAGGTGTATTTGCCCGCCCTGAGGATGTAGGAATATCCGTGGAATACCTGAATCCATCCTTTCTGGTGAAGAAAGCCAATGGAGGCTTTCGCCTTGTCACCGCCTTCGCTGACGTTGGGCGATATGTTAAGCCTCAGCCCTCCCTCATGCCCGATGTCGATTCCACACTTCGAAAAATTGGCCAGTGGAAACACATCATTGCCACGGACCTCAGTAACGCCTTTTACCAGATTCCCCTGTCAAAGGCATCAATGAAGTATTGTGGTGTTGCAACACCCTACCGTGGAGTACGCGTGTACACTCGTTGTGCTATGGGTATGCCAGGCTCTGAAACTGCACTTGAAGAGCTCATGTGCCGTGTTCTTGGAGATTTACTCCTTGAGGGTATCGTCGTGAAACTTGCCGATGATCTGTTCTGTGGTGGTGAGACTCCCGAAGAGCTCCTGAAGAATTGGGCCCGTGTCCTACATGCCCTCCGCCAGTTTGGGTTGCACCTCTCAGCATCCAAGACAGTCGTTTGCCCAGAATCCACGACAATCCTGGGTTGGATCTGGTCACGGGGAACATTGCACGCTAGTCCTCACCGCGTTGCCGCCCTCGCCATATGCTCCCCCCCGACATCAGTCAAAGGCATGCGTTCCTTCATTGGGGCATACAAAATGCTTGCACGCGTCCTCCCACACTGCGCGTCGTTCCTCACTCCACTCGACACTGTAGTTGCAGGCCGCCAGTCAAGCGATCGTATCTCCTGGACAGACGACCTTCGTACAGCCTTCAAGACAGCGCAGGATGCCTTGGCAGCCCCCCGCACCATCACCCTTCCCCGGCCCTCTGACCAGCTCTGGATCGTCACAGATGGTGCTGTCAAGAAGCAGGGTATTGGCGCTACTTTGTAGGTCACCAGACAGGACAAACCTAGAGTTGTTCGTATATTTCGTATATTTCGTATTTAAAACGTTTATTTGTGGAAGGTTGAAAACGTTTTTAGAACGTTCCAAATGGACGTTTTTAGAACGTTGTTTAAACGTTAGAAAAACCAATAAAAAACCTTTCATGTATTTGCTTTTAAGTGCAAGGACCAGCAGAACGTTTTAAGAACGTTCTGTAAACGTTCATTAAAGACGAAGACCTATGGAACCTAATAAAAACGTTTTAAGAACGTTCTGTAAACGTTCATTAAAGACGAAGACCTATGGAACCTAATAAAAACGTTTTAAGAACGTTCTGTAAACGTTCATTAAAGACGAAGACCTATGGAACCAAATAAAAACGTTTTAAGAACGTTCTGTAAACGTTCATTAAAGACGAAGACCCATGGAACCTAATAAAAACGTTTTGTAAACGTTCTGTAAACGTTTTGTGTTTGCTGGGTTGAAACGAATACATTTTGCTCTACAATCTCCACATTGCCTGTTTCGAAATTTTTTCGAACAAGGAAAAAAAAATCGAATCTGAGAAAACAAAATTTGACCCTCAACAATATGCCCCCAAATCGATTTATATGCGCTAAAACGGCCGTTTATTCACTTTTAAGACAATAGGGAAGCTTTTAAACACTATCGAAAACCAATTTTCGTCGAATCTGCTCGATATTGCTTGAAACGAATACATTTTGCTCTACAATCTCCACTTTGCTTGTTTCGAAATTTTGTCGAACAAGGTAAAAAATCGAATCTGAAAAAACAAAATTTGACCCTCAACAATATGCCCCCAAATCGATTTATATGCGCTAAAACGGCCGTTTATTCACTTGTAAGACAATAGGGAAGCTTTTAAACACTATCGAAAACCAATTTTCGTCGAATCTGCTCGATATTGCTTGAAACGAATGCATTTTGCTCTACAATCTCCACATTGCCTGTTTCGAAATTTTTTCGAACAAGGAAAAAAAATCGAATCTGAGAAAACAAAATTTGACCCTCAACAATATGCCCCCAAATCGATTTATATGCGCTAAAACGGCCGTTTATTCACTTTTAAGACAATAGCGAAGCTTTTACCCAACTAACAATTGGACGTTTTCTGAACGTTCTAAACAGGTTCAAAGTTGGTTATTTGGACGTTCTGTGAAAACGTTTTTAAAACGTTTATTTGTGGAAGGTTGAAAACGTTTTTAGAACGTTCCAAATGGACGTTTTTAGAACGTTGTTTAAACGTTAGAAAAACCAATAAAAAACCTTTCATGTATTTGCTTTTAAGTGCAAGGACCAGCAGAAGGTTTTAAGAACGTTCTGTAAACGTTCATTAAAGACGAAGACCTATGGAACCTAATAAAAACGTTTTAAGAACGTTCTGTAAACGTTCATTAAAGACGAAGACCTATGGAACCTAATAAAAACGTTTTAAGAACGTTCTGTAAACGTTCATTAAAGACGAAGACCCATGGAACCTAATAAAAACGTTTTGTAAACGTTCTGTAAACGTTTTGTGTTTGCTGGGCAATGCTCAGTTTTTTTTAGTAGCCCGATGAATACATGTATGTACTTCCCTAGGTTGTTTTAGTGTACACTGTATATTTACATTGCCCTTGTTGCGATTACCACGATGCATTTCGCTTATTGTAGATGCCTTTTCTTATTCGGTATTCGGTGACAGGTTATTTCCCTCTCATTAGCTTTTATTTGTTACACAGTTCGGTTTGCTATTGTATTATGCTTGCATTTTTGTACACATGTAATTGTTGATTTGTCTATAGCCTATAGGGCATTTGCCAATCCATTTTATTGTTAGTTTATTGTATGCTGGCGCTTGTTACTGTCGTCATATTATTGTCAGTCGATTCGCTTTCGTTTTCAATTTTGGTGCAGCAAGGTGCGTGAACTTATTTTTTTATTTTTGTTAGTTATGATTGTAAAACTTAATGCAGCCCCTTTTTGCCCATATTGATTAGATTTGGTTGTATATTATGTAGCTTTTATTTCTTCTTGATTGTCACCATCCCCTTTTTTTTTGGTAGATGAAAAGTCGGATAGGCAGTATGCATATTAGGTTTTTAATGTTTATTTTATTCCATAGTGCCCTTTCAATTTATATACAGAGTTATAAGATTGTTTTTTATACAATGTTTTGGTAATAGTAGTGTATGCATAGTTTTAGGTACATCTTATGTTTACATGTGATTGCAAATAGTTTTATAATAGTAGGTTTAGTACATAGGAATTGTATCGTCTTAATTACGATGCAATGTTGTTAGTAGGCAAGAGTTTAACTTTATAGTTTTAGATAATGTTTTGGACTTGTTTGTGTTTATGAAGCAAAGAATGGAGAAAGGAAGAAAAGTGATCACGCCAGTGTTATGGTTATTCTTAATTACCCAGTGTTATTATCGTTTATATATGCATAGCGCCATCTGTGGCGAGTGTACGCCTGGTTACCGTGTCATTGACTTCGGTTGGATTGCCTCATCTTGGTCGGCTGGAATCGCCGTTAATAAATGGTTGTGCTACCCAAATGAACCCCAACTAGTGTCTCTTTTATTGCGCTTGTTGACTAGACTTGAATTGATTACAATACTATCAGCAAGAGGGTCATCCAAGTATGAAGGAACATGACACCATCAAAGAACACCCATTTCCCACATAAGGTAGATATCAGGAAACAAAATGCATTATCTGGATTAGTATGCTCTATAGCTCTGCCCTGTCAAATAGCACGAGTGGGGAGAGAGTGCTAGGTATTTAGATGAGGCCCCCCACTTCCATGCCCCCCCACAGATACTAGAAACCCATATTACTGCACTCTAAGTCATCAAAATCTGACTTAATGGGAATTCAAGTTACAGTTACTAAGGAGTATATAAGAGAATATATTGATTTACATGACATAGGGGTGCTGCACAAAGAGTTGCGATCGATAGTAAAGATTCAACTAACTGCAAGTCAGAAAATATGCACATTTGAACCAATCAGATTTGCGCATTTAGTCACATGATTTGACTTGCAATTGATTGCAACTCATTGTCATGGTCAAAGCCAAGACATCATCAACTTAATGACAGTTAGTATGATTAATGTATCATGTTCAAATAATTGTGTGCCATCTACATTTTGTGTTCTGTATTCTATAATTGACACCGTCAGTGATGTGACAATTTTGTAAAATTAAAAGATACCTCTTAAAGAACTAATGTTCTATGGAATGATTGTCCCATTTTTGTTATTGTAAAGATTAGATACAAGTACGTGTATGTGAAAGGAAACGTGATTGAGATAGAAAATTCTTGTTTTGTTTGCATTGTCTCACTTTGAACGTTAGCAAAGCTTCTACAAATACAAATTTAAATCCACACCAACAAATCTGTAATAAAAGTCAGTCTGTTATTCGTGATCACCATTTTCAGGTTTTGAAGAGATCTAGTAACTTTGTTGACATGTGCAAAAAGTGATGAATGATTGATGCAATGTATATTGTTGTTATCTCATATGTCCACAGGGTATTGTGTGAAAATTTCAAGTCAATGGACATTGTATGGCCAAGTAATGAGCGAAAATGCAAAGTGATATTCAGTAACTCACTGCACTCACTTTGTACACGGAAGAAAAACTCGCCCGGAGTTGTTCTTATCTGAATACTTCAATCATACATATCTTTGTAACGAAAGGGAAATTTGAAAAACCGAAACCTGTCCCATGATTTTATTGTTAATACGAATACAACAAGGTATAAGGGAACCGCTATATTCCAGGGTAAAGAACAAAAATCATGAAATTGAAATCCAACAAAGAGAAATTACATGTATTGCATGTATTGGAGTTCATGTACATGTACATGCAATTATTCATCCTGCACTAGATTCATGTAAGAGCAGCATATCAGTTGTACGTACGAATAAGTTCTACTAACAAATATAAAAGAAACTTAAGAGTAATCTTAATTGACTTGCCCTCGACTATTTGTAATTTATTTCAAAAGTATATGCCTACATATTATGCATGTGCAGTTATAGGAATTATCATTTAACCAAATATTCAAACATTCAAATAATTCTTATGCCTCGGCCAATGAAGTGGCCCGAATTCTCATCAGTGGCTCAACTTTAGTCTGGGCTAAAAAGACAGACATTACTAGCAACAGGTTAAACCGTTTCACACCTGTGACATTCACTAGCCCATTGATGGTAGTCATGTGCTACCGGAGATTGTTTCTTTTCATTATCCATCAATCCCTCTAGTTTTACCGAGGCAGTAGATCAGAGGATCGTTTGGAATTTGAATCGTAGTGTAGTCAGTCACCAGTAATACAATGCTGTGGATCATCCAGGATATTATATTACTGGTGATGACTGGTTATACTATAAATGAAATGTCAAGCCACCTTTTGTCCTGATTCCTAATATGCATAGAGGGATTGATGGATAATGAAAAGAAACATTTAGACTGTCTCCCGGTGGCACATGACTGCCATCAATGGGCTAGTGAGCTGTCAAAGGTGTGAAACAATTTAACCTGTTGCTAGTAATATACATCTTTTTAGCCCAGACTAAAGTTGAGCCACTGATGAGAATTCGGGCCATTATGTTTCATCATTTTTGACTGTGTGCAGTCGAAGAACCATCTAGTTGCATTTCATTTGTCATGTAAACACATACATTATACTAGTTTTACCAGTTACATTCACAAAGAAGCAAACAAGAAACAGATCGAGCGAAAGTACCAAATCAATGAGATGCTAATAAAAGAATCAAGTCTTATACTTGGTGCTGCCTGGGACCATTATACATTTGTAAAGAATGCAACCCTAGCTTAAAGGGGTAGTTCAGTTTTTGTATAGAGGGTGCTGCACGAAATAATCTTTTTGTGAAATAATGAAAAACTGAGTGTAAAATTTGAAAGAGCATACAATTTTAATGGCAGAATAAACTTTATTTGATCAAAATCGGTTCAGAAACGGCTGAAATATCAATAAATCTATCCGATCGTAAAAAATCTTGGGCCCAGATAAATTTGATGATTTTTTATTTTATTTTTAAAATGCTTACACTTTTTCACAAATTTTCAAAAGAGGTTTTAAAATAGTTGTTGATGATCTCTCTATTTAATCATTATTTCAACAGAACATCACATGCATAATTTTGTATGAAGAATGTTTGAAACCAGTGCTTTTTTAGAGAGCACCCTCTTGTGTTTTAATGGCTCTTTTTGAATGATAACAGGCTTTTTATTTAGTCGTTTGTAATTTGCTAAACATTTCGAGCATGGTGGAGTTATAACTATTAGTTTGTAGTGTTATTGTGCAGGTTTTGGTTACTAAAGCTCAGCCTTACCAAAACTGTACTACCCCTTTAACAATATAAAGGAGATAACGTAATGTAATAACACAGTAAAGCACAATAAATTTTATTTCAGTTTGAGTCAAAAGTAATGTAATAATTATATTTATGTAAAACACAATTGTTTGCATCTACCTTCTACACAATTGTAAAAAACAAACCATGATGTAAAGTAGAATAGTATCTATTTCAGTTCTAGAAAAAAAGTATGTTATTAAGACAACATTTCTGTGAAGCACAAATGTCTGGATCACGATTAACTAGATAAGAGCTGATGTCGTGCCGCCCTCTATTGGTAGGCGTACACCAGTGATCATGGCACTCTTGTCGCTCAGCAGAAACAGCACTGGGTTCACCACATCTTCAATCTCTGCAATATGAAATGAAATTAAATTAAATTGAATTTATTTACCAATCAAAACTATTGTTTACAAAATAATAACAACTCACAGGATAATTAAAATTGATAGGATATAACTGTTAGTAAATAAGGATCAGCAATTATAGCCAATTAAGCCAGCTAGTCGACTAGCTGGCTTAATTGGCTATAATTGCTGATCCTTTCACAATGATCGCAACAAAGTTTCAAATAAAAAATAAGAAAAATAATTTACAACGTATACATATCAACAAAGCAAATGCAGGGTTTAAATGCAAAAATCGATATATATATATATTTTTTTTTTTTTCACCAATTCAAGATTATTGCAATAAAGCCTGATGAAGAACAATGGAAATAAT